>JADDOH010023067.1:0-98485 GCA_016648135.1 Agrypnia vestita | reverse complement strand
GGAATTAGGTAATTCACGAAATACTGTGTATCGCCGACTTATCGCTCTAGAGAGGAAATTCACACAAGAACCAAAACTTCGTGAAAATTATAATAACGTAGGAAACGAATACATTGAAAAGGAGTATTTAACTGAGATTACCGCAATCGATGTCTCAAACGAGGGTTATTACATACCGCATCATGCCGTCACACGCCCAGATAAGCCAATGCCGCGAATTGTACTCGACGCAAGTTCAAAAACCCATACTGGGAAATCATTGAATGATGTATTATATGCTGGGCCTAACTTACAAGCAAACCTTTTCTCTCTTTTACTTGAGTTCCGGTTATTCCCTGTAGGTATGACCGCGGACATAAAGCAGATGTATTTACAAATTGGTACATTTCAAAATGATCGTAAATATTTAAAGATATTATTTCGTTTTAGCGACTATAGCAACGAGACGATCAGAGTATTTCAATTCAACCGCCTTCCATTTGGCCTCAAACCTAGTCCGTATTTAGCTTTGCGTACTATTCGTCAGCTAGCATCAGACATGCGCTTTCAGTACCCTAATGCCGCTGCAGTCGCCGAGTCTAAACTTTACATGGATGACTTGGTGCATTCAATGCCTGACGACGAATCGGCCATCCGCACCTCTCGAGAGTTAATCTCGTTATTCAAATCAGGATCCTTTGAATTAATTAAATGGTCGAGTAATTCTTTGGCATTACTCAATGACCTCCCGCATTCTCATCGAAGTTCAGTGGATTTCACAAATGAGAACAACAGCACTAAAGTTCTAGGTTTATCTTGGGAACCTGCTGAGGACAATTTCTTCTTAACAACTCTGCAGGTCCAAGAGACATGTACAAAGCGAAGCATACTTTCATTAGTGGCTCGTTTGTTTGATGTTCTAGGCATCGTGGCCCCAGTAATCCTGTATGCCAAATTGCTCATTAAGGAGCTCTGGTTGTGCGATATTGGTTGGGATGATGTACCTCCTGAGAGCATCATTCAACGCTTCACTGCACTTACGAGTGAATTTCACTTGCTCTCGACTTTGAGAATTCCGCGCCATATTGGTGTTCTAAAGGACAGTACAGTTTGCATCGTCGCCTTCTGCGATGCGAGTATGAAAGGTTATGGTTGTGTCATTTATTTGCACTCCACAGATTTAACCGGGAACGTATCAGTCAGGTTATTGTGTTCCAAGTCTAAGGTTTCACCAACAAAGATAATTTCACTCGCTCGTTTGGAGTTATGCGCTGCCCTTTTGATGTCGAAGTTAATAAAGACTGTTCGGGATATTTATAGTTCACGCATCACCATCGCAGGAACATATGCATTCTCGGACGCTACAATTGCCTTGTCATGGATCCACTCTTCCCCGCATAGATGGTCCGTATTTGTGAGCAACCGCGTAGCTCAATGCCAGGAAAATGTACAACCCCAAGATTTCTATCATATCGCAGGCATTGAGAATCCTAGTGATTGTCTATCTAGGGGCATGTTACCATCTCAATTGGTAACCCATGACTTGTGGTGGAACGGGCCTGCATGGCTACGTTCTGTCATTTCAAGTTGGCCTATCCAACCATTCTTACCTACAAAATATGAGGTACTCCCGGAATTTAAATCCACAACTTTGATTACCGCTAAGATTGTACCTTGTAGTTTTTACGAATTAGCTCAAAATATCTCTCGTTGGGATAAACTTCTGCGCATCATCGTATACTGCCTCCGTTTTATGAAAAGATTACCTCGTTCCCCAGCAATTGGAGTCGCTGACTTACTTGCCGCTGAAAACACGGCTATTCGTGCCGTTCAAAATGTTCATTTTGCTAAGGAAATGGCGGATCTAAAAGGAGGAAAAGGCTATTCTAAAAGGTTAAAACGTCTTAGTCCTTTCATAGATGAGGATGGTATTTTGCGGATTGAAGGAAGATTATCCAATTCAGGTCTTCCTTTCGAGGCAAAACATCCTGCTCTGCTCCCAAAACATGACCACGTAGTCGCCCTTATAATAGATCACCATCACCAATTGCATCTTCACACTGGGCCAGGATTACTTTCATCAATCCTTCGTCAACGCTTTTGGATCCTTTCCGGAAGAAGCGTTATTAGATGGAGAGTGAGAAAATGTAATAAATGCTTTCGCGTTTCTCCTCTACATCCCACGCCTAAAATGGCTAATTTGCCAGCCTACCGAATTCAGGAAGCAAAGGCTTTTACACACACAGGGGTAGATTATGCTGGTCCGTTAAATATAACACTTCAACGCAAGCGTGGACAAAGGTCGCAAAAGGCCTACATCTGTATTTTTGTCTGCTTGACAACGAAAGCTGTTCATATCGAACTAGCATCAGATTTATCCTCGGACATCTTCCTAGCTGCATTCAAACGTTTTATAGCACGTCGAGGACCCGTATCTTGTCTGTATTCCGACAACGGCTCGAACTTCATAGGTGCCAAGGCACAGTTAGATGAATTTTATAAATTAATCTTGTCCTCGGACTATCAAAACGCTATAAAGGATGAGCTTATTAAACGACGCATTTGTTGGAAATTAATTCCACCGCATAGCCCGCACTTTGGAGGGATCTGGGAAAGCAATATAAAATGTTTTAAAACACATCTATACCGCGTAATCGGAAGTCAGTTGTTGACTTACGAGGAACTCTTCACAGTTCTTACACAGATCGAAGCGTTGCTCAATTCCCGGCCACTTTGTGTTATGTCTGAGGATCCGTATCCTGAGGCGCTGACACCAGCACATTTTTTAATGTCATCACCACTCCAGTATCTTCCGGTATCGGACATTGCTGACGATACGCGGAGTCTTTGTACACGCAAACAACTACTAGATAACTTAGTTAGGTCATATTGGAAAAAATGGCATCTAGAGTATTTACACACTCTACAAGTCCGACAAAAATGGTGTACTCCAGATAATCCCGTCACCGTCGGTAAAGTCGTGCTAGTGGGTCAGGATAACGCACCACCGCTTAGCTGGCCTTTAGGAGTAATCTCTCAAATATATCCAGGTTCAGATAGTGTAGTGAGAGTTGCTCTAGTGAAAACTGAATCCGGTTTTTTCAAGCGACCAGTGGTGAAACTTTATCCTCTCCCGACCCAATAAATAGCTCTTAGTTATATATTATTTTTATTTATTTTTTTCACGCCTCTTAGTGTACAATAGCTCTTAGTTATATATTATTTTATTTTATTTTCATTCACGCCTCTTTGTTATTGTTCGATGTATTAATTACTTATATCGCAGCATTTACGTGCTTTTCTTATTTGCGTTTCATAATTTACCGCTGAATATGTCAGATTGACACATTTTTAATTTACTCATATATTATATATCGGGACTGATATTACGCTGTCTCTCTTTTTTCTATATCATAATTTAGTCGTTATTGCGATAAGGAAGTTGCATCATGCGTTCGGATGATTTTTTATTAATTTTGAAAGCTCTGTGAGCTTCCAAGGCGGGGAGCATGGTCGGGCCATATCTATATTTGGAATATATAGCGAACGCCTTTCATTGAGAAATTAGGCAAGCCGCGTTACCTGTCTCCGCCAATGACGCGAGACCCAGCAGGGCCGGCAGTAGTACATATTGGACCGCCGCTGTGAGTACATACTCGATCGCCATCGCCGCCGTGTGACATTTTTACGCACGTTCCGCAATAACCTCAATTTGTCGTTCGATCTTAAAACCGCCTTTTCAAATCCGTTCTTCGCAGTGGATTTGTTTACATTATTGGTGAAGACGGCCACCCGCATCTACAGTCCACTCATCGCAGTTCATCAGGTCGCAGTTCAATAAATCGGAAGAACCAGGAGGTAAGTGTCTTGCATGTTTTCTCAGTTACGGGCCTTTCGCTACGTATTGGACATCTTGCTTGCCCCTTGGAAGTTTCCGTATAGTTGGACGCTCAAAGCGCACCATTTAAACCATAACCTAACCGCCTCACCACCCCTAATGATATCATTCCACCATGCATCCCCTTTCATCCTTCCCATTTAGATGTGCCACAGACTTCCGTCGCAAAGGGAAGTTTTCAAGGGGTCCCATGTATCGTCTATCCGAAGATCACTCACCCTCCTTACACTTGGCATTTCAACGATTTTCGAACTTCTTCCTAAAATTATCATTTTTGATTCCAGACGGAGCCAGAACTATTTTCTTCTTGGACCACCAACCTAAAAATAGGTTTATTCGCAAAAATAAAGGAAAATTGTCAGTTTCCATCTCGGTGTCTCTTTCATTACTTCTCTTTTATGTATATTGTTGGATTCTTTTGTGGTCAAAAAAGGTATTTGAAACAAAAAGATTTCATTCCAGACATATCTCAACTAAACTATTACCATTTTCATTCATCTTCTTGTCATCATACACACCGACGGCTGTATTCATTCCCTTTTTCCCAAAACCTTCCCTCCGAGTGTCCACCCAGCCGTTCAGATCAACTGTGAGATCACAATCTTCATCGCTCCGTTTTTTCACATATGTCTAAAATTCATCTTTCACTTTGTCCTTTTCAAAACAGAGGCACACCATATAACTAGCAAAAATCCCGGAGGCACAGCATATAACTAGAAAAAATCCCAGAGGCACATCATATAACTGGAAAAAATTCCCTAACTTAAGTGGGATTCACATCAGTCTGGCACTGACAAACTCATATTCTCTCATTCTTCTCAAGAGCAGCACTGCAACACCCTGGCACGCATGGCTGATTGTAAATCTCGCCGATACCTACAGGCACGACTCCTGGCCGCCTTATTCTACATAAACATTATACTTCAAAATATTAATGATTAATCTTTATCCTACAAAACCTCTTATTCCTACAACTAGTATTACTAGAAACAATTCTATTACACACATTAAAACTAGATGAAATTATCGTCTTTTTAGCTTCAATTCAGTCCGATGTTCTATGTCCACTGCCTAGTCAGTTGCTATCATCTATTCGTCAGATGTGGCGAAACTAGAATTGTGGGACATGCGGGTTTCTGAGCGCTGGACTGCTGCTTGCGGTGGAATGAGCGTAAACTTGGTACTGAATTACACTATATGGCGATTAATTAAAAATCTACGAATGTATTTCATGCCAAAATCATGATTTTTTAGATATCATTTGAGGGGTATTAAAGCAAAGGCAGCAATACCCAAAAAAAATTAAAAAAGTGTTTTGAACGCAGTCACCGAAGATTACTAATTTCGAATGTACTGAATTAGAGATTTAATAGGAAATATAGTTCTATCCCTTCCAAAATCATATTTCAAAATCACTATTAAAGTAAATACAGCAATATCCTCATAGTGAAAAAAGCAAAGGCAGTAATATCTACTTCAACCAATCAACGCCCCAAGGATGCTGATGTCACGTGACAAAATGGCCGCTTCATACTAAAGTAAGAGTGATGTCGATTTTAGACTGAAACATCACAGCAAATACAGCAATATCCAGTTATATAAATAGCAAAAGCAGCAATGTCCACTATTTGGTAGCAAACACAGCAAGATGTAGGTTTCAAAAATTCCGATAAGATGTAGGTTTCAAAAATTCTGATAAGATGTAGGTTTCACAAATTCCAAAAAAATTTCCTTGAACAGGTTTTTTGAATTTATTCCAGAAACACATCAGTGGGATGGGATGCCTTTGCTTTTATCAACATTCAAAAAAAAAATGCAGTCATCGAGGATTGCTTATTTATAATGTACTGAATTCAAGATTATATAGGAAACATAGCCTATAAATTTATAGAAAACTTGATTTTGGAAGGGATAGATACATAAAATCCCGAATTCAGTACATTTTAAAAAAGTAATCCTCGGTGACTGCATTCAAAACATTTTTTTTATTATTGCTGCCTTTGCTTTTATGCCTCACAAACATTCTAATTTAAATTTGATTTTGAAAGTAAAAAATGTTGACTTACCTCCATCACTGACATAATCCTTGAAGGCCCCGACGCTGGACTCATCCTCAACAATGATACACATTAGTTTACCAATGGGCACACCTTTGGTTCCAGCTGGAATCAGGATCTTAGCCAAATAACCTTCCTGAGGAGTTTCAAAGCCCATTGTGGCCTTGTCTGTCTCAATTTCACATAGCAAATCACCTAAAAAAATATTTTTAAAAATAAATACTCCGTATCCAACAACCAGAATCAACCGGAAATCCCAGTCCATGATATGTTAGCAATTTTGATAATTTTAGTTTCTGATACATATGTAGTTGGATAAAAATTATTTTTTACATTTTTATTCATATTTTAAAAACTTATTACAAGAAATTGTAACTTTATACCACCCATAGTAATCCACAACCCGATCAAGGCGACACCGAATAATCAAAACTACTATGGATTATTCTACATGATTTATAAAAGTTGTATTAAAGTGAATCTATAAAATGAAAGTAAATTTATCTATCAAAAGAGGGGTATATTACAAAAATGATACTGAGCCACGATTAAACAAGAGTGCCAAAAAACAAAAAAAATATTGCGATTCTCAGGATAACAAAAAATAAAGAGGAGATGGAAAAATATAGAAGAATGAGATAATAAAGAGGATGAGAGTAAGAAGAATGAAGAGTGAAAGAAAGGAGAAAGACTTGAAACCTGCACAGAGAAAGATTGAAAGGAGCGATAGGAAAATATGATGCACTGACAGAATGAATTGCCGGAAGCCGAAACAAAGAAAGATCAAGTAGAATGATACGCACTTTATGAGGTAGGCATTAGATATGGTGACAAATGAAAAATGGATATATCTATACGGGTCTCTCTGCTCTTATCTTAGAGACTACGCAAAACATTCACCAGATTCACATTTACTATTCTGACATCAGAAATAAGTATCTAGGCATTGCCCATATTATCATTTCCCAAAATAATTTTTATTAATTATGGTGAAAAATATAGACACGTTAGATAGATTCAAATTTTGAATCAAACATCTTGCTTAGGCTGTCAATTTAAATGCTGCACACCAAAAAACCAATATTGAATGAATTATCCATAGAAGGCAGTACAATCAACTATATTTCTAATATAATAGATAAGAGAATTGTGATGACAAATCAGTCAAAAAAGAAAGATGACACAAACCAAGGCTGGTTTTGCGGCATATGTAAAAAGGATGTAAAGGAATCGGTAAAAAGGATTCAGTGGTGTACGCAATGTGATGTTTGGTTTCATAAACTATGCGCTGGAGTTGACAAGAGAGCATTTATATTGTTTTTAACAATGAATATTAAATATATTCACATCTCAGCAGTAGTATTTCTGTTTTCCTTTGTATGATTTAAGGATAATTTAGATAATAAAGGCCATTAAATTGTACTCCTTCAATAGTTGTAATTTTTAATTTGTATTGTTTCTTCCAATGTTTATTTTACTTTAAAATAAACTTGAGTAAACAATAATTTTAAAGTAAAATAAACTTTAAAAAAACAAACAACAAAGAAAACGAATATTCCATCCAGAACATTCTGGAAAATACCTGTGCCCTCTGTCCCCAAACTTATTATGTATTTTAAAGTAAAATAAACTTTAAGAAAACAATCCATACTGCCACAAATATTCCATCTAGAAGATTCTGGAAAGTATCTAAGTCCTCTGTCCCCAAATTTATTATTTCTATTTAATGTGGTTGTTTGTTTGGCAAAGAGCCCACATTATTTGTGCCCGTTGGGAAATTATACAAATATAAACTTTTTGATAAAAAAGAATCTAGCAGTTCTATTTTCACACAATCATGTTTCTCTTCAACGCCATGCTACGTGCAGCAACTTCGTGATCATTTATTAAGAAGCTATTTAAATTTGCTTAAGAATGTTGGATATATATATTTTTTTTTTTTAATTTATTATATTCATATCATCGAGTATTTCATGTCATGATCTCAATAATACATTCATAAAATAAAAACATTTTACTCGCCATAAAAGAGCTGACTCTCGTGCTTATGGGAAGAGTGATCACATCAGTTTGTTTCATGGATATTGAATTTATAATAATGAGATTTTAAGAATATAGAATATTATATTGGATATTATATATATAGAAATTATGAGAGGACCAAAATACAGTCTAAACCAACTCATCATCCAGGGAAAAATAAGTGGTAAATGAAGGGTAGGAAGACACCGCATTTCGTGGCTGCGTAACTTGAGGGACTGGTGTCAGTGTAACTCGACTGAGTTGTTCCGTGCGGCGGTAAATAAAATCGTAATCGCCAGGATGATCGGCAACCTCCGATAATTATAAATTAAAAGATATCAAATACTTTCGCAATACTATGTAGCATATCAGAATAACATTAACTAAATACATATACATTAAAAAAGTATACATGCAATTAAAATCCATCCATTTTAAAGTATTTTATTAAGAAAAAATTAAATCAACCCATCAACATTATTATCGATTTGTACACCTAATCTATCATTGTTATATCCTATCAAGAAATGGGATTTCATTTTTTTGTGACTTTGGTACCTAAAATACACTTTCGGTAAAAATACATTAGGAACATGGTGACAATTTATGTGACTGAATTTAAAGAGATAAAATATTTTTAAAAAAGAACGGCGAAAGAAATAAATCTTATATAAAAAAAGAATGGTGTGCATATGGTAGTTTGAGTTTTTCTTTTGAATGAAGTGATGATCAATTTTTAGATGAACAAAATAAATCTGGTGATTGTACTATGTATAACATAACAATTTCTATGAGAATTTTGGTTATAAAAAAGATGTATTAAAAAATGTGTCCTCTTAATATTTTTCATTCTACAGGATATTTAATAAAAGTAAAAATTTTAAAATAATAAACTTCTGTAATAGAATACAGCATTATAAATGGCTATTAAAATAAGTATATTATATTTAGATTTATATATATATATATCTAAATTCTCTTTTATATATATATATATATATCTAAATGTGGAGACCTGTAATTGGCCATCTATATTGTATCAATGTTTTCTATGCTTTTTTTTGTGCTGTTGGTCTTCCATAAACATTAAATAAATAAATAAATATAAAGATTAGTCTTTTTTTCTCAACACAAGTGTTAGTTTATTAATTAATAAAATATTTTTCTTTTGACCTCTCTACTTAAGATGCCTTTATATAATAATAACAAAATTAAAGTAATGGACTATACCTAGACAAGAGAACTTTATTTAAAATAAAAAAAATTGCAGTCACATTTTTTGTAAACTATGTATATATCTTTTTACTTTTTTAAATCTTCCAAGGAAATATAAAGACTATAAATGATGTAGGCAATGGGTAACATTAGGTACTGACCATCATTCAATTGATCCCCTTCTTTTTTCTCCCAGTTAATGATTGTTCCATGCTCCATGGTGGGTGATAAAGCTGGAAGGAAAACTTTGATGCTGGGTGGAAGGTCTGCATAGTGCCGAAACTGAATACTATTCAAAGTACTCCATTGATTCTTCTTTTGCAAAAATGAAACTTCTCTGAAAATAACAAAATATCCTTAAAACAATCAGTAGATTGAATATATCGTCACTTTAGAGGTAAAACTCACTAACTCCGATTTGGCCAAAATAAGTTATGAATATTAATATTTTTTCCATCTCTATTCCAGGTAAGTGAATATTCCGTATCTATTTGTAGTTATTTAGTAGTAACATTCATAATTTGAACATTTTCAATAATTTTAATATATTTATCACATGTTAAATGGTTAGACCTCATCATCTCAAAACTACTCCAATATCACTTAGTGAGTTTATTCTCTAAAGGAACGATATGTTCTATAGAGGGCAAAAGGATAAAAAAAAGATTTAACTCGCTTGAAGATGAAAAACTTTAAAATTAGTAATTCACAGTAGACTAAAATTATCTTCCTACAAGTTAGAAATAAATAGCCATACCAAAAGAATCCAGGACGTTCCACAGATTATCTATTCTAAGATTATTAATCAAAGAGATATGCGATATTATTAAATTTTGTTTATAAAGTTTATTAAAAACATTATATATTGACATCATAATCATAACAAATTAATGTAAATGATAAATATCAAGTGCCATGTCTATCTGTAATGTGACAGGCAAAAGGTTATGCAATTTTACTAATCTATGAGGTTGAAATTGAATCGCTCAAAAGCTTCAACGGAATTTTATACTTTAAATTGATAAATACACAATGGTAACTTGTACATTCAAAACATTAGAATAAGTATTTAATATTTTCACCTGTGAGTATTTGCCCGCCGCATACATTCGGTATTTATGCACCTTATTACATTTCCCTTTAAAACCCGTTTTAATCCACCTCGCAACACCTCGTTTCGGACAGCGATCGTTCGCAACATTTCTTATATATTAATTAAAAATAAATTACAAAACGAACTAACAGACGACCCTTAACTAAATCAAAATATCCCCGAATCGACCTTCCACACGTCTTGTAGGTCGCGAAACACGGAACAAAATCGCAGATCGCAGACAGAGACGGACCAACACCGAACACCGACAACTAACGAAGGAAAAACTACATTTCAAAATGAAGACTACAACACGCACACGTTCACTACTTTGAAAAATATTTAAGTGTGTGCTACATTTATTAGAGCTATAACGCACGAGCCCGTGCACCGCGGCGGTTAGCGGACGCGGGCGTGCGGGTCGTGTGTTGGGTCTTGTGGATCCCGCCGCGGTTCTTCAACATTACACACTTCATCTACTTCAGTACTACAAAAAGTGTACTACATACTAAAAAAAATTCAAATCCATGTTGAGAGTTGTTTCAGTTTCCAAGCATTTCATCATTCGGTCCCAAAATTTTCTAAACCATGGCGGGGGGAGGGGGGGGGGTATTTGAGTTTCCAAAGATTTCGTTATTCAGTCCCAAATGGGTTGTTTCAGTTTCCGAAGATTTCAACATTCTATCCAAAAAAAAATTCAAAACCATGGGGATGGGGGGATTGTTTTAGTTTCCGAACTTTTCCTTATTTAGCTATATCAGCTTTCCCAAAAAAAAATCTAATGGGGGGGATGAAATTTTAAAACGGTTGTTTTAGCTACATAAACTTCCCAAAAAATAAAATCTAATGGGGGGTGGGAATTCAAAAAAACCTTTTAACTACATTAAATTGCATCAAAATCAGCCAAAAAATTTCACAAAATATAAGTGTGTGTAGTTTGAAGTGTACAATTTGAAGTGTGTACACTATGTATCTTGAAGTATGTACACAATTTGTGGTGTGCAATTTGAAGTGCGATTTGGAGTGTGCAGTTTGAAGTGTGTAGTTTGTAGTGTGCAGTACACTTACAAATGTGTGAAGTATGCGCTTCAGTATAATGTAGTACTACATTGTAGTACTCAATACTGCTCAAGTGCTCAGTACAGAGCGGACCATCACTACCGGCAACGGCAACCATGGATTTCGGATAGATCGCACAGAATCGGCAGAAGTTTGTTTAATTTAAACTCCCAAACGTCACATTCTTGCGGACTTATTTAATGCAATTATCTATACTCAGTGGCGGAGGAAGACATTAGCAACATGGGCAATATATTACTTTCTCAATCAGTTATAGTAACAGGAGAAACATTAGATAACCATCATTAATTATCCTAAGGTCCGAGCGAGAAAAAAAAACACATTTTTAAATTTGTATTAATTTTAAAAAGTACAAAATACAGAGACAGCAATATCAAAAAAAAATATATAGATATGTTTTGAAAGCAGTCACCAGGGAAAACTACATAATTTAAAATATTTTGAATTCAAGGAAATATAGCTTCATCCTTTCTAAAACAATGTTTAACAATCACAATTAAAAGCAAAGGCGGCAATATCCACTTCAACCAATTATAATTTAAACTGAAACATAGCAAAGACAGCAATATACAATTATGTAAATAATAAAAGCAGCCATGTCAACTATTTAGTAACAAACACAGCAATATCCATAATTAAAATTACACGTATATAAAAGTAAAACTGAGGTGGAAATTGTTTTTAAAACTTATTTCTTATAAGATTTTCCTTGAATCCAAAAATTCTGTTAAAATAGAGATTGTTTGAAATAATCTACATAAGAATTCCTTTAAGTTCCTGTCTTTATTTTGTACGGAAATAAAAATAATAATAACACACTTCTAAAGGCAACACAGTTAACAGTATTTTTACTAAACATTTATGGAAATTTATGATACAGTGAAAAAAAAATCAAAGCCACTCTAGTCGCAACAGTCAGCAAAGATAGCGACCCGATATTAAATGGAACATATACAAAACACAAGACTCCGACACGGTATTACCATGAAATATATAAAAACAGGCACACCAGCTTTCGACATACATGGGGGTATCGATACTTTTATGAATACGATACTTTTTCAACGATACTACTCATGAGTAAAGTATCGATAAATTTCATTCGATACCGTTTTCCTACTGTTCTATTATTATAGCAGGTACGTGGTTATTAATTGGTTGCAATAAGCCAATGACTATCAATATTATTAAGCATTTTAAACGCCTGTGTCGTGGGAGAATTTTTCTCCTATAATTTACAAAAATATATTTAATAACTACTACCATTATTTTTTAAATATGACTTGAATTGACTTGCAAGCCAATACTTAACCACAACACCAACACTCAGAATAACACATCAGCCCTGACGGCACCTGCAATGAGATCCGAAACGTCGGCCATAAAACACGGCATAATACCCCAGAAGATACAAACCAGAAGTGATGTGATTTGTGTTCGATTATGGTAAATTTGTTTCTGATTATTGCATACTACATCGTTATATTATGTACATTTTACATCGCTACAATCATCGACTAACGGGAATATTAAATATATTTATGAATGTAGAAAATGTTCTCAGGTTTTCACATTATGTCACTAAAAAGTAACGATGAAAAATATTTCTCCACGTTGGAACCTGGATTAATTTAGCCAGAGCCAATCCTGGAAGAGGACTTCAAAGGATGAGGAAATAAATAATTCTCAGTTTGAAAACGGTAATGACGTTTAAAAATTATCAAAAGTATAACGAAGGAATTTAATTCCATTCGGTGATGGATTATAATTTGAAACAATGTCCTCGGGTGCCACAATCTAGAGGACGCGAAATCGCTAATTACAAAATTGCAAAACTTTTTTGAAAAATCAACCTGGCTCGGACCATCGTGTGTGCAGAAAAAAACGAGTCATAATGTTTTTTTAATTTCAATTTATTGTTTGTTATATTTGTTATTTTCTGCGTGAATATATGTAATTAATTAAATAAAATGCAGCACATCTCACGAGTGATTTTTCCCCCTATATATATATATGAAATACGAATACCTATTTTTGTATTTTCATCAAAGGGGTTGTAACCTCTCTCATACAAAGTTTGCATAGTCGCCGCCATTTAAAAAAAATCGCGGCCAATAATGAAACCTATATAAATGGATAGAAGATATTTATACAAACATAAAATTATACGGTCATAAACTCCTAAAGTGTCAGGTTTCTGAGATATTTACACATAAATATTGCTATTTTGTGCCTATAAGTGTCATCCAAATGACACAATTATAAGTAAGTATTGTTAAAAAGCAAACGTGAATTTACGTTATTATTTTTAAATATTTGTAAAGGTGATGAAATGTTACTCTTTTCACTGAATTTTTGAAGATGTGCGTATAAATATACCTAACGAGAAATAAGGTAAATTATTTCATGATGACGAGTACTTAAGTGAGAATGGGACGAAAATACGACGTTGCATTTTTTTCTCACTTGTAGCTTCGTATATTAGGGACTTTCACTTTGTCACTTTGTAACGCACTGTGCACAAGCATACCTACAAGTGTACGTATTTCATTATTTCCTTTTCTTCGTGTTTGTTGTTACCTAATTGTTTTGTTTGACCATTATTTAATTGTAATTGTTTTCGTTGTGTTTGTTGTTACCGAATTGTTTTGTTTGACTATTATTTAATTGTAATTGTTTTCGTTATGTTTGTTGGTACCGAATTATTTTGTTTGACTATTATTTTATCGTTGTTGTAACTACAGATGGGTATATTATAGAAGCGTTTGGACCATATGAGGCAAACAAATCTGATGCCGAAATTATGACTCAATTGACACGGGAAGACGATGACACTCCATTCCATTGGTTTTTCGAAAAAGATGATGTCTTTATTTTTGACCGAGGTTTTAGGGACGTCATGGAAAAGATTCATGAAGTAGGTTACAAAGCTTTTATGTCCACGACGAAATATGAAACTGAACGACAACGCACTACTCAACAGGCCAACGAGTCACGTAAAGTAACCTTGTGTCGCTGGGTGGTTGAGACCATTAATGGTCGTTTAAAAACTCAGTTTCGGCAATTGCGATTCCAATATGCAAACATAGCCGTACCATATTTGTACGAAGAAGTTAAAATCGCATGTGCCAGTATTAACTCATTCGGAGTTAGATTGACAAATAACGAGCTGGTGTACGAATTTATTATCTTATACATGATTCACCAAATAATTTAAGTGATTTGATCACGCGAAATAATTTCTAACTAACTACCGAACTATTTTTCAAGCCTTGGAAGTGAGTAGTGGCTTTGAGCAGTTTCCGGTGCTAAATTATAATGATTTAATCATAATGGCTTTAGGGCCTTATCAAGTTAATCAAGCCAGGAGCTATTACGCCGAACATGTCAAAGAAAATTGTATTTTTTTTATAGAAGTGTGCAGAGATAATATTGACTACAATTTAAGTGTATACAATATTATGGCTTTAGACCCGTGGCTCGTAAGAGCAAAAATTCAATCGAGGCATCATAGTAATCGGATATATTTTGTGTATATTTTGATAGACAACCATTTACAAGGTCGTCAAAAAGTAATCGGCCATTATTGTAACTGTCTGGTTGGGAATCAAACACTTGGATGTTGCGCACATGTCATGTGCATTGTGTGGTATATGGCATGGGCAAGACATCAAAATGATCTTCCACAACCACCTGCTGGATTTTTGGAAGGATTATTCCAGGTCCCCGACGAAGAACGATAAAAAACTTAAAAAATGATGTGCACTCACAACTTAAAAAATAGTAGTTTTGTGTTATATGTATGGTGTGCAACATTAAATGTCGATACCTACATTGTTTAATTTATTCACCCAACTCTTATTCAGTAGCGAATCGAGAGAAGAAATGCAACGTCGACGAGATACCGTTAATGACCTATTCTAAGAATATTTTCAAATTAATGTTCCTCGAATGATTTAGATAATACTAAAAATATCGTATGCTAAACAAAGTATGATGTTTAGTAACACCTATCATTGTATTTGTAAAGTTGGCAGACTGAAAGTGCGTAATATGTGAAGCAATAAGTGGGAGAAGAAATGCGACGTCCCGTGGACATGTTTTCATTCCATTCTCACTTACCGGATGGGTACTTTACCTTTCGAGTGTTGAAAACCGAATATGTCTTGCTTTGTAAGGTGTCGCCTCAGCACGCAGGCATTATTTTGTAATTCTTAGAATTAAATATTTAGAGGTTTTGAATAACCAATAAGTATCTACTCGTCATCATTAAATAATTTACCTTATTTCTCATAAGGTGTATTTTTACGCCCAACTTCAAAATTCAATGAAAACAGTAACATTTCATCACCTTTACAATTATTTAAAGAAAATAACGTAAATTCACGTAATCGCACTGCTTTTTAACAATACTTACTTATAATTGTGTCATTTGGATGACACTTCATAGGTACAAAATAGCAATATTTATGTGTAAATATCTCAGAAACCTGACACTTTAGGAGTTTATGACCGTATAATTTTATGTTTGTATAAATGTCCTCTATTGATTTATATATGTTTTATTGTTGGCCGCGATTTTTTAAAAAATGGCAAAAATGTTACAACCCCTTTTAATTGAGGTACAGTTGCCGGCAAACTTCTTGAAATTCTTTGGCATAGTGGGGGAATGCACAGAAGACGAAATTTGGGTCTCGTTGGTGGAAAGGTGATGCGCAAACTTCCCCCCACTACGCCGTAGAATTTCAAGATGTTTGCCGGCTACTGTAAGGGGACCTCGAAATATAAGTTTGCATGTGATCTGGCACTGATAAACAAATCTGTCTTTAATAAACAAATAAAATATAATAATTATTTCAAAATTACGTGGTTATTGACAAAATCAGATTGACAGAACTTTCTTTTGCTGTCCTGTAAAGGTCGAAATAATCACTAACGCCCTTTTGGCTTTTTATCCTCGATATTATTATCCATCTGAGTTGATTCTCTTCTGTCGGTACTAAATCTATTTTAGTTATCCCATCCCTATTTTATGGCTATTATGTTGGTAGCGCTGTACTTACTGAGGCTAACTTCCCTTCTTTATTGACGTACCTCTTTTCTAGCGCCTGTCAAAATGGTGAGCGTCATTTTTTTGTTAAAAATCCCATCAATCGTGCATGATTTTACGTTTTAATTTGTGCAGTTTGTCTATTTTTTATCAAAGAATTTTGATGCGGTGTTTCATTTTTGCAAATTTTACGTTTTTGTTATTATTTCGTATTCCAAAGGATGTTCGATTTCATTTACTTGTATTTATTGTTTTGTAGGCCAAACGCACCAAGAAGGTCGGAATCACCGGGAAATACGGTACC
Source organism: Agrypnia vestita (assembly GCA_016648135.1). Classification (NCBI taxonomy): domain Eukaryota; kingdom Metazoa; phylum Arthropoda; class Insecta; order Trichoptera; family Phryganeidae; genus Agrypnia; species Agrypnia vestita. Next base: position 81,787 of record JADDOH010023067.1, on the reverse strand, counting down.
AGATATGGTGCCTCCCTCCGTAAGATGGTGAAAAAGATGGAAATCACCCAACACGCCAAATACACATGTTCCTTCTGCGGAAAGGTATTTAAACATAACCTAAAAAATCACAAACTAAAGTGACTTAATTTTGCAATGTTATGACCATAGAAAATGTTACTGCCCTTGACTTTTTATTTTACTGACAGTATGTCAAAGTTTACTCCTATCACTGAGAATGATTTCAGCACTGATCATCTCTCCCAAATTATTTTTTTCTTGTCACTTTTATGAAACTTGTCACTTGTTCACTTTTGTGTCACCCTTAAATATTACATTGTGTATGTTAGCAAAAGATACTCTTGTTTTTTTTCTATTTTAGGTAATTATTTTACTATTAATATATCATTGAACTTTTTCCAGTTTGTGACAGGGCTTTCAGTCAAAGTGTCCAAAATAGTGATGGTCAAACTGTTATTTTAACCGGCTATTTTCAGTACAGTTATTTGGGATTTGTATTTGATTGTACTGATGATTGGTGACTAAGATATAACTCTTGTATAGTGCCAACAGTTGCCCGTTGGATTGCAAAAAATTAGTTGCCATTCATCGATGCAATCTGATACCAATATCAAAAAACGGTTAGTGTTCCACCGGTTAAAACCATCACTAGTCTAAAGTATATTACCTTAGATTATCCTCTACTTGAGTACAAGAAAAATAGTTAGAAATGCAGTTAAAAGCTTACATGCGTGATGGTATTGTGTGCAAAATTTTGATTACTATTTTACAACAGTGTGTTCAACATGTGAGGTTCTAATCATTAAATTAAAGAATCAAGAAAACTCATCTATATATTATATTAAGAGCCATTTCAATACCAAATAAATTCTAATTCGGATTACGCTACGTAAAATGAATAGGGCATTTTACAACCGCTTGCTAGTGCCAACCTGTGAATAAGGTGACATTACATTACCTTGTCCCACAGAAAATAGAAAATAAAAAAACATGTTTTTTTTTTACTTTACTATTACTACCGATCAGACAACCAGCGATTTTAAATTAGAGTAATATTGGTATTCACAGCTTAAAACTTATCTAATCTAAACAATTTAAACGCACAAGCATTGGGCAGAAAGGGAGAATTTGAAAGCTATGAGAAAATTCAAGATAAATGTCTTATGTTTGAATCAATTTGTTATTGTCGTTCAAACCTAACATAATTTTTAGCATGATAAAGATACTGTGACATGAGATTATAATTATTGTCTTTTATTTAATATCCGTCTTTCGTATTTGTCACGTCACATCTCATCATATTCACATTGAAGATTCATATTTGAAAGAAAATTGACATTTTAGTCTGCTATGATAACAAGCTTAAAATGATGTAGGGTATTAATAATTATCTATCTACATCGTATACCTGTTTCAATTTTCAAAATTTTGGTAAAGTAAATGAACTTTTCTCTTTACAATTTGAGGAATGTACCTTTAGAACAAGAAGGTGACATCCACATTTCAAAGAATGCACTGCTTACTTACAGTTACATATAACTTTTAAAACAGCTTTTAAAGTTACATATTAAAAAAAATTATATATATAACCTCAAGGAAAAAGGAAACTTTTGCTTAATTGATATACGTAAAACGTGCTTTGGACTGGGTAATACTTATTATGGTTGCACTAATTACGCATCTAGTAATGCGGATTTTTCCATTGCCAGCTTCAAGAATTATTTAAATCGTATGTTTTATTTTTAAGTTAAATGTGTAGAAATATTAATAACATTTAACTCACTTTAAGGCGGATGCATCGAAATTTTTATTTTCTTATGTAAATTTTTTTCTTCTGCAGACGATTATTTTTTTGACGTTTAATTTTTTAGGTTACAATATAAACGGTTGGAAATGTGTCAATCTTAGGAGCATCCACGGTGACGGATCATCATGAATTAAAATTGTTACCAGAATTGCGAATAATGAGTTACAGATAATTTTTTAAATGTTGAGAAATATGTTCAAAAATGAACATCTTAAAACCTGGACAGTTTTAAATGTATGCGAAATGTCATTCAAAAAGTATGAATATTCAAAATTATCTTACAATTTTTTAATAAAGTAATTAAGCGTATTATTTTACAAAACACATGTTTTAATTAATATTTATTTTAATCACAATACACAATTGTATTCTGCTCTATTGTTATAAACTCCATTATTTCAAACAAGTTGCAAATATTCTTCTAAATTAAAATAATTTATTTTGAAAAGAACTTGACTGATGAGGCTTTTTTTTTCTATTTTAGGAGGCGATGAAGCGTGCTTGCGTGGGCATTTGGTCGTGCAGACGTTGCAAGCGTGTAGTAGCTGGAGGAGCGTGGGTGTATGCTACTGTGGCTGCCAGCTCGGTGCGATCTGCTGTCAGGAGGTTGCGAGAGCAGTAAACCAACCAACATAACTACCGTCTTGTTAAGCTATTACAATAAACTATTTCCACACAATTTATTGATTTTTTACTTGAAATTTTCTTAGATATTCCTTATTAAAAATTTGTGAGGCGCTGTGGAATTTCATTGTAAATATATACAATCAAAATATCATTAGTAAAATTATTATATTAAAAAATTAAAAATTTGTGAGGCGCTGTGGAATTTCATTGTAAATATATTACAATCAAATATCATTAGTAAAATATTTATGACAAGATATTACGTTATATAAAAATCAAATCCTAATAACCGCTCGCTTGTCCCGCATTTTGACAAACAAACTGCTATTTTTATATAATAGCAATATTGGAATGTCAGATCTTTGAGGGGTTATATACAATCAGGAGGCCCAAAAAAGGGATTTTTCAAGAATTTTTTCTGAGAAGACTTTTAAATTTATAAATGTGAAAATATGTACACATATTATGGTTACTTTTAACTGTATTTTAACATTTTTGTATTTGTAAAATAATAATTTTGAAAGCTGCTATAGCTGATCTCCAGGAGCTCCTCTCAAAAAATGCATCTTGCGGTGACAACGATATCTCTTAACTGGATCATCTAAAATGAAAAAACCAAAAGGATTTCATCAACGTAATGTATTATCTAGTAATTAATCGAAGGAATAAGCAATATTTTTTTTTTGACAAAATATCTACTTCTCAAAAAAAAAAAAAACAATTTTTAACCAAAATTTTGGCCTTAAATCGTTGATAAAAAAACATATTTATCGGCGAGAAAAAACCTTCGATAAATTACTAAAAAATATACTTAAGAAGCTTGTGTTAAAATTTGAGACTAATCGGTTGAGCCGTTTCCGAGAAATCTTTGTCACCGATGTTAAAGAGACCGTTTTGAGAAAAACGGCTATAAAGTGTCAAAAGCGCTTTACATAGAGTAAAAAACATTTTTTTCAACTTACATCGAGTCGTCTATTCCAGGGCCATACTTTCACTTTATTCATCTGAATACATTAGAAGGGAACATTTACAATGGACAGGTAAATAAAAGGTACAGCGTTTACAATAGGTAGGTAAAAAAAGGGACTGATCTCTAAGTAAGCGCTGGCGCTGCGGCCTCGCCACGTGATTACAAATATGCGCGTAACTTTGAAAATAATTGCCGGATTGATTTGAAATTTTCTGTGTGTTTACTTAAATATGTGTACATTACGAAATTTAAATAAAAAAGAAATCAATTAATCCTTAACCCAACACAGACGAAAATTAAAATAAACGAGACGTAGGTATATGTCCATATTCGGTGTTCGTCGCACTTAAATAAGACGATTTGTATGTTTTCATGTATCTCTCAAAGTACTGCGGTACACCTGAGAGATTTGTCCGTTAAGCCCCAGAGTCTACACGTTACGGTGCAGTTTATCATCACATCGGACATCATTTTATTTTATTTAGTTAAGTACAAACAGGCATGGCATGCCCATAAATTTTATGCATAATAGTATAACACACAGTCATATAATATATTAGTGATGGTATTTTAACCGGTTCCGCAATAACCATTATGTAAGATTTATATATGATTGTATCGATGATTGGTAACTGATTTTTTTGCAGTTCGATGGGCAATAATGTGTACTAGATCACGGCTATACCTCAACTACCAATCATCGATACAATCAGATACAAATCTTAAATAACTGTACCATGAATAATCAGTTAAAATAATGGTAGCTTAAACCATCAACATAAAATATTGTCATCAAATAAGGTACATGCGAACAATAAGGCCTTAGCTAAAGAAGGTTTGAAATTAAATGAAAAATATATAATTTAATCAACAGATTTTAATGGATATTAGTCTTACACATACAAAACAAAAAAAAAAAGGTAACTTCTATAAACAAAAATAAAAGTTTTAAAAACCTTTCAATAGGCCTTGTTTTACTATGATAGGACAGTAATGTTTTATATTTTACTATAGTAGGCTTTAACATACGTAAATTATCTGTTATTAATGTAGTACTTGAGATTAATAATCGCGTGACTGCAGTCATTAGATTTAAATTTATTATAAATCAGCTCGCTTAACAGTCATAGGGGCACTCAAAATCATCAGCAACTTTCTCTGCCAGACAGACACACACTTCATACCATTTAACGCATTGCCTCATACGAGCCATCTAATCCTTACAGCCGTGACAGTACAAGTTTCGTTAATGGTACGAAACCGGTAGACAAAGTTACTCCAAGTGGTTAATACAAAATTTTTAATTAATTAAAATTAATAATTATGTCCACCCACAAAGTTAATACCATAAACATCAAAAAAGTTTACTTCTAGCTGCTGGTGTCTTTTCTGCTGCTTCAAAGGCATAAGCTGATGAAATTAAATTTTTTGCAGCTGAGCGAGCAGCACATCGTCTGAACTAGAACCATGCAGTGAAAATTTCCAGCAGGCCTTACAGGGGTCTGCACAATTCTTTCTGCTCGTGTGGATGCGGACGTCGCTAAGGCTGGAAATTACTTATTTACATTCGTAACATCAAGCAATGCTTTGTCACAAGGAGGATAATAAGGCCTGTACTTAAATTTCGTAGGCCTTGTTAATTGCCAACCATGTATGTAAGAAAAACAAAATAATAAATACTTGGACGATACGTTGTTACTATTCTATGTTCTGTGGTTGTTATTCAATTGTTAATGATCTTAGAAATGTGAATTAACAAAGAAATAGATAGTAAGTTTATTTAATTATGTGTAATATTATCAAAAATTCCTTCAAATCGTTCAAACCTATTTTTATTATTCGTGCAGTGCCACTGCCCTCCACAAAATATATTACTATGGGCGGGGAGCGAGGTATCGCGCGTCCGCAAACTTGTTTGTTCGTTAGGTTTCTGCGATTGTAGCCTTGAGCGAGAGTGCCAATTTTAAATACGTTTTTTGTTACTTAGACCTTATTACCCGCAGGAATCTTTAAATTATATTTTACCCTACATGCAGTTGGTACATATTTTGTCTGCGCGTGTAGTATTGAGACTGTTTCAGAACAAGTGGTTCGTATAAATACTGCGATAAGACTAGAAATACACAAAGATATAATGACATAAGAAGGTTGCATTAACTGTTACATCAATGATCATATTGTCAGTAGCAATAAAATATTCTTTCGCAAAATGACAGAATCGCGATGATAGGGTATTTACTCACTATGAAATAGCGTAATAAACTGCAAAGAAAAACATAGTAAATAAAAGTTGAAAAGAAAACAATAGTCATATTAATTTATTAAATGAATTGAGAATAGAACGAAAAACTACTTTACTTGCGCATTGAATGAATCTTATTAAAAAATGTTTGAAATGATTACTCCCTTTAATATTATTTAGTTATTATTACTTCAGAAAAAGGATGCTATTATAAGAGATACTATATTTCTTCACAGGAAAGACAGCAACTTTTAAGATCTCTTGTGACATCTGAATACCTAAAATTTTCTACTATTATATCACCTCCATCTCTCGGTAAAATTATACCTTGCGTAAATTTCTTCGAAAAGATTACCTTCAATAGTTAAAATCAATATAATTAGATACATAACAAGCTACGGTCTCCTCCGGAATGGATAGCGCTGCACTTTAAAGGCATACTCAGGTAATTATTGAGGAGATTCTTCAATATGTGAACATTGCGATTACTTTACCTTTATTTTATTATGGCTTAATGTCATTTTTAATGATAAAACACCACACACAACCCAAACACAGCTACGGTACAACTGAGACCTGTACAGACGAGCGCCACACACTCCGGTCTACAACTGACTAGGTAAAAAAAAAGGATTTCAATTCTTCATCAGCAGCCTGAACAGTTCTGGGTCCCTTTTCAGTTTCATGGTATACACACTCCAGTTCACCTGCGCAGGTATGAATGGCCGGCCTTAAATAGCCAGCCACTATATTAGAACAGGTTCACATTGCCAATCAGGCTCGTTGTTACCAGCAGAGAGATAAATTGCTACTTTTGACTCTTCAGTATGAGTATATAAAATAGCAATATTTCTATTTGTGTGTCTTGACAGTTATTGTATAACATTGTAAGGCTGTCAATTTAGACACTTTAAGTTTGACAGGTTTGAAATTAATGAATTCAATCAATCGAAAAGCTCTAAAACATAAACAATGTTATGTTTTAGAGCTTAGCAATGTTATGTTATTCACAATTTGTGAATTAATTAATTTCAAACCTGTCAAAATTGACAGCATTACAATGTTATAAAATAGCTGTCAAGATACAAAAATAGCAATATTGCTATTTTCAGATAACGACCGATTATCAGTGATTGAATATTGGCTATGATCACTGTTTCAATACTGCTAGTAGCAGTCTGCTACATTCATCTCCGTATTCTAGCGAAAGAATGAGTCATTGAGTCAAGTGAACTACAACAGTCAAACGAATGAGTATATTCGACACTTATTTTTTGGTGATACAAATCCATTGACACTTCTCTTACTGAATTTGTCTTACTAAAAACTACTTTAAATAATGTTCCGATTGAGCACAAAATGGGTCATACAATTCACACCGTTTTATGGAAATGGCGAGCCGATGACGGAACGGCGTCGAGACGCAGGATAGTCGATAAGCAACCGACGACTTTGCATTGTCTCTTCAGATCTGTATATAGGAAATTTACAGATTTTTAGCTTTCTTGCATTTGGGGTTATAATAAGTGAAAATGATTTTTTTATGTAGAATCTACAAACAAACTATACTTTGTTAAATACTTATCTTCCAAAAGCAGTCATGTTACCTACAGTAGGACAAATAACAAAGTTAAAAACGTTACAGAAAAAATCATATTAATCATTAAAACCTGTTCCAGGCCAGCGTCGTATACATGACAGAGCGCCTCCTGAATGCACGACTTAGGCATGGAACGGGTTAAAAAATATGGCGATTTTAAGAAACTGTTTGCATATTTTCCTTTCCAATCGCACAACAATAAAATTATAACGGTGTATTAGTATGAAATATTTAACCGGTCATATGCCACCTATAAGTAACGCGGTATGTTCGCCGTCTGCCACGCAATTTCGCACACGATTGCGGTTTTTAGACACTTTTTTGTGATGGTTATATTCATGTAAAAATCAACAATAACCGCTAAAAAGTTGCAGTTTCCGGTTTCTCAATATGCTTCAATAATTACTTGTGCTATAATCATGAAAATAAGTAACGAAATTTACCGTCAGAAATGTACGCACATGTTTATCGAATAAAACCGTGGAAGATATAACACTAAAAATATTGTATTTTAATATTTTCATTCTAAATATATCAAAGAATATAAAAATATTTAATTTTAACACTTTTTTACTTCAAAAAACACTTCAACACATAAATAACACAATCACTGCGCGATTCAAAGACGGTATTTGGAATGATTTTTTGTCCGGTTTACGCATCCAACGAGGTTACTTAACAAATAGAAGTCGTTCATTCATTAAAAAACTTGAGATATAACCAATAATAAGCTTTAAAAACCCACAGGTCAAATTCACATACATGTCTAGGGAGCGCATATCTCAGCTCCGGCACACGGGATATAAAAATAGTCACGGAGATCTACACTCCAGCATACGACCGGTTAAGTGGAATGTAGACCTCTTTCCACTTAAGAAAGATAATAGAATTAGCACGTGTAAGCCATGCGTACGAGGCTCATTGTTTTGTTGTGTTGGTGTTTATACTCATAAACAACATAACAACGTGTATCGTACGCACAGCTTACACAAACTAATTCAATAGTCTTTCTGAATTGGAAAGAGGTCCAACTATATTTAAACTAAGCACACTGAAGTAAATTCATAATTTAAAGTAATTATAAACATGCACTTTGATCTTGTGATGCACAAAGAAAGATTTTTTAATAGAACTTTTCCCAAAGCACACCCCACGTAATTTAAATCTCATGTTAATGTATGTAATTGAAATGATTATACTTTTGTAACACATCCGTAGTGACTAGCACTCGTGAGACCGCCCGAGCGAGAAAAGTGGTATGTTTTAAGAGAGCCTAATAAATAAACAATGAAATAACATGTCTATTCTTATGAATTCTCACAACCGTTTTATCTATTGTCTAAAGCTTAACATTTGCTTACATTTTAGAACTTTCTGATTGGTTGAATTCATTGATTACAAGCCTGTGTCATACGTAAAAAAAACATTAAAATTGACGACATTACAATGTTATACAATAACCATCAAGATAGTGAAATAGAAATATTGTTATTTTCAGAATACGGTTTTGCGATAAAATATTGACAATTTACCTATTTAATGTTTCAAAATAAACACTTACGTCCATAAACCCTTTTATGTTTCATCAATAACATATATTTTTTGCCACAAGTACTTTTTGTTAGATTATTTAATATCAGTTTATATGTAGGTACTCAGAATCCAAGAAATCACTACATATATGAAATTAAATTCGGGGTCAGATTTTAATAAAGGTTTCAACAAATACAGTACGCATTTATATACAATATATTTGGGATAGATTTTATAGACAAAAATGTGTAAAATAAATTAATATAAATACAATTATTTTGAATAAATTTTATTACTAGGAAAACTTGAGCAAATATATGAAATATGTATAATTGTAAACAATGTGCATTGCCACCATTGGGTACATTGTAGTCTTGTGCAGGCCAGAGCTTTTAAGATATTTGTTTCTAGTTTGGATATGCTTAGTGAATGTTTTCTAGTTAGTCTCACACAATTCTAATTCAAAAGCATACAATTCATTCATTCACACCACGCTAATTATCACTCAAGTCACTCTATATGTCAACAAACTAGCGATTTCCTCTTACATAATCTTTTTAACATTCATGTTTGTAAAAGGCATTATTGACTCTGGTTTTAAAAAAATATATGTATATAATTGTTCAATTAGGTTTTTTTCATATATAAACAGAGAAATCGAAATGCTTGGTAAATTTGTATTAGAATAATTTACGCGAAATATCTGTAATCTGTGTTAGAATAATAATATATATATGGAATTATGATATGCATTTCATAATATATAATATGTCGCCAATCTCACACAAACAATTGGTATTAAAAAATGTATATTTAGTATGCATAATATTATATTGTTTCACTTGCAATTTTATTAGATTACAATAATTATATGTACATCAAATGGCAGATTAATCTAAAATGTATGATACTGTATAGAAATGACAATGAATACCATAGTCTTATTTATCATTAATTATTTAAATTTAATACTATATAAAAACAAAATTTTATATTTTATATACTTCGTGTCACGTGGAAGAACATTCTAAAAATAATAGTAAAACTAAGAGTATTTCACATTTATCCGGCCGGTACCTGTACGGATATAAGTGTACTACGTAAAATGGATCACACAAATTGTCAAAAGGAAAATAAAAATAAAAGTATATAATATTTTGATACATTTGAACACAACCGAAATGTGTTCTCCCACACAAACTCAAAGTGAAAACAAAATCAGGTTTCAATAGCATGCATTGCATACATTTTTTTCTTATTACAAAAAAGCCAAATTAATTAATTCAAATAATTTGTTGCACAAATTTTTTTCATTATTAAACCCAAGTTGATACAGCAAAACTCAAACCGTATATGTAATGGGTTTTTTGATACACTAATTCCTTGAATCATCACAATTTCTTTAAAATTGTAAATTTTTTAAATACTTAATTCGAAATTATCACCTGTATTTTATAATTCCATATTGACAACTTGAATAAAAATTGAACACATTACATAATATTTGAAAATATCGTAGGTATATTACCTTAATTATAATAATTTCTTGCTACGAGTGATTCTTTGTGAATAAATGTGTCATTAAAACGATTTGCCAATTTTCATAAATTTGTTTTTACCTATCTATAAAATTTATAGTGATTCAATACATAACAAAACAAAAAAAAATGTACATGTAGTGTGCATTCTTTGTGAACTGTAATATGTATGGCCTTCGTTTTGGCTCAGCGCTATGTTAGCAACACAAGAATGTTTCGCCTATATTTATAGTTAAATTTTGATCATTTTTTAGATTCTTTGAAATTACTATTAAAGTTCTACTGTACCAGAATGTTTAAAACAAAGATATAAAGAAATTTTGATATACAAAAACTACAATTATTTGTTAATGATTCAAAAATTACAAGAAAACCCTATTAAAAAAAAAAGATTTTTACATAGATACCATTTCTGATCAAAAATTATTTTTCTGGTCATGTAAGGAAGTCACACGATTCAATATATTATTTGACTTGTCTGATTTTTTACACCAATGTTAGGTTGCTGCAGTGAGCCTATTCATTTGAGGCTGCCACGCTCACTTGGCTCGACTATTTTATATGGAGCACAATAAAATAAGCCCCTTTATAAGCATAAAACAGCATTGACGGTATTGCATTTGAAGTTTCTAATATGTAATCAATGTGTCGGGTACTTTTTTTCCATCATTTTTGATTCATCAAATATAACAAAAAAGCATATATATAATTTTGTTATATTTTAAATATTTTGAATTCTGGTCTCTCAAATCTTTAATAGAAAAAAGTTTAGCATAGATTACTATAATCTGTCGACACTTGGTAAACTCCCTTGATATTGCCACCTATAACACAATATACATGTCGAACGAATAAATAATTATTTGGACGCAAAAGTAGGTGAATTTAGAAGTAATTGAAAGTGCAATAATAAAAAACAAAACATTGTAATATCCGACATACAGAGAGATGTCTGTAAAAAAATCCAGTCCACCGACTGCCAATCCATAGAAGGTACGTCATACTTTGATCTTAGGTGCTTCACACAAATGTCAATAAAGTAGAAAAAAAAATGCAAAATTTAATAAATAATTAAATTGTTTATACATTAATATTTTAATGAATAAAAATTATTAATTAATAAGGGAATGTTTGAACAATTAGTTCAAATTATGCAGCAACAACTTAACAAAACTAACTTTTTTCTGAAAAAATACTGATATATATATGTATATGTAAACTTATTATGGGAATTCGTTGAAGAAAATAACTTCAATTTTTATATTAATTTTTTGTTTGAAATTTTTTTTTGGTACATATCAGATTAATATCCTGTTCTAATAGATTAAAAATATATTATATACACAATATATAAAACAAAACAGTAACAGCCGACCATCAAATCGGTTAATTCATTTTTGTATATATACGCCAAATGAAAAAACTATTATTCACAACAGTTCTTACATAAACATAGACAGGCAAGATAAATGAATAAAATGAGGCTAATGGACAATAATTTATTCCTTATTTTAAAATAATCATTATTTAAAAAAATGTCAAACTGGTGGGAAAAAAGTATCAAAATTAATTAAAAATGGGAGTGGTTGATTTTTACTTAATCTTTATAGACATTCATTATGAATTCAAAATCTAATAAATTAAAATATTATCCTACTATTGGAATGTAAATACAAACAGGAAAAGATATATTTTTTTAATACTTGGGGCTTGCTTAATGATTCAGATATGAATAAAACATAAATTAATTGAATCCTTCAACTTACACAAGAATTCAGCCAAACAAAGGAATCACATATTTAAATATTGAATAATCATCACAATTAAAAATAAAATAATAAACAATCAATTAAAATATGTATAATTATTATGGAGTTTGTGATATAAAAACTTTTTTTTCCACCATTTTGTAGCAGGTGATTGTCAAACATTTACACATAAATTTCTTTAAAAAAAAAACTTAAATGTTTAACATTCTATAATATTTTTTCTGTAAAATATTTACAAGGGGACTTGAAGAAAGCAGTGCAGTGAAACTCTTCATCGTATTTTAGAAAATATCCAACATTTTTATAGTCCCGTGACAAATTTTCACAGTTCCGGGAAATATCTTTAATAAAAGAGTTTCACAAATATGTAGATAAGTCTTTAGAATAATATTTTTACATGATATAATAGGAAATTACAATTTAAGGATATCTCTCCGACAGAAGGAAGACTTTAGACTTGAAACACAGCACCACTGAAATTAAAAAAAAAACAGCATTAATAAAATATGGAAACGCAACTAAAAATTGTAGACATAGGTAGAGCTTGACCAACGTAAATTGGCATGCGGCGACTTTGAAACTAAAACCCGCCCCGCCCGCACCCGGCGGTAACCGCTTGCCCTGTCATTCAATTCAATCTCGTATTTGAGCGTGAGCTGTGACATCTTGATTTCCAATATACATTGAATTATGTCCAAAACAGTCTTGCAGCACCTTGCAGATGGTGCAAGAGCAATTGCCAATGTAGTTTTAAAGTTTTGCGAAGCGGAAAAAGCAAATAATGGACCAATATTACCGTTTGACAGGACTCTAGATAGAGCGGCCGCCATTACTGGTTTGTTTCTTTAGTGTTGTCCGACCAAATTTCTATTATAATATCATAAAATATATTTGTCAATGTACCGGACACTCTGTATATTATGTATATGTAATAAATTTACACCCTGGTAACTTCTGTTTCGCGAGAGGGACGCCCTCCCTCGCACGCCAATTTATACTGGTGGCATTCTATCAGAATCACCATGCCAGGACAGAAGAGTATGGCATTCTATCCTTGCGCCTAGTTTCGTCGTTTCTAATTCTATCTCTTAGGCTTACTCCAAGCATGGATCTCTCCATGGATCGTTGCGTGCATTTGAGCTTTTCTACACTTTTCTTTGTAAGGGCCATAGTCTCCAAACCATACGTCATCACTGGCAGTATGCACGATACAAAAGCTTTTCTTTTTAGGCTAATTGGGATCTCTTTGTTCTCGAAGATATGTTTGAGTTTGCCAAAAGCAGCCCAGCTCATTCCTATTCGTCTTGGCAATTCTGCTGTTTGGCTGAAAACCGTTTGACTGATCGGACTCAAAATTTGTAAACTTATTCTTAAGGACTCGGCGGGTAACATATGTGACATTTCCCCCATATTCTTTTAACCCTTCCCCTCCGCTTATATATTTTCAATGCAAATCTATACCATTCGAATCGAACCTTTGTTTACCCTCACAAATTTATTTTAAACTTAGTCCTTAACCCATGTAACGCCGGGTAAGGACAGCTAGTTGCAATATAAAGTGGATAGCTATTTGAAAACGGAATAATAGATGTATCATGAGTTTGCATTTTTCTTTTAATGTCATTGGATTGACTTATCGTTGGATCATCGTGAAAGTAACTTATATTGAATACTAGCTGTTTGTACCCGGCGTTGCACGGGTTAAGGATTAAGTTTAAAATAAATTTATGAGGGTAAACGAAGGTTCGATTTGAATGGTATAGATCTGCATCGAAAATATATCAGGGGGAGAGGAAAGGGTAAAATAATAGGGGGGATATGTCACCAATGTTAAACGCCTAAAGTCCTAAAGAATAATTTTGCAAATCTTGAGTACGATTGGTCAAACGGTACAGATTTGCATCTAAATTATATCAGAGGGCGGGTAAAAGGAAAAAGAGGAGGGAAGAAATGTCACTTTTGTTACCTGCCGGTAATAAGTTTCCAAATGTTGTGTCCGATCGGTCAAACGGTACAGATCTGCATCAAAAATATATCAGGGTAGGGGAAGGGTTCAAAGAATAGAGGGAAATGTCGCACATAATACCCGCCGAGACCTTAAGAATAAGTTTACAAATTTTGAGTCCGATCGGTCAGGTTAAACGGTACAGATTTGCATCGAAAATATATCAGTGGAGGGAAAGGGTTGAAAGAATAGGAGGGAAATGTGAAATATGTTACCCGCCGGGTTCATAAGAATAAGTTTCCAAACTTTGAGTTCAATCTAATCCACTTTTTTCTAGATTGTTCAAGACTTCTTCATTTGGCAGCCACCCGAGATGAGGTTCTCGTTCTCAGTTTCTTTCCATTGCAGAATTGGACCGATATTCCTGTCTTGTTCTGTCTTTTCTGGTTCCAGTTATCGGTCTTCACTGTGTCAATATTCAGTTTGACAAAGCCAATGTGATCGTCATCCCCACCAGCCTTCACCGATGTCCGAATTATGCACTTTGTGTTTCCCGGTATAAACATTTACTCTGTTGTCATGATTTGCACCTCATCAAATCTATCCTCTGAAGAGAACAATTTCATTTCCAATTTGTAATATTCATTATTTTATGTCAACCACAAAACCACACTTATCGATTATATATAGGCCCTAAATTACATTATTCTCTATATTGGCCACTAGCATGGTGTGATTTAGTTTCACTCCCCCCAAGTAGCAGTTTGGCACAGGTTTCCCCATATACACCCCATGCATCCCTTGTGGCTGTCTTTAACACAAGCTTATTTGACTTACAACGCTTGTCATTGGAACATTGTTTCTTTGAATGATCAGTTTTGTCGCTACCTTGAACATGAATATTGACTTTATTTTTTGTCGATAAACATGAATATTGACCTTCTTCCAATTCAGGAATCCCTCCACTAAAAGACCCGTTATTCTTCTTTAATTGTAACACGGAGATATATTTCATGGGGGCTGTAGGTCAGTCAGCCAGCAGGTGTCCCATAAAATTAGCTGATCCCTGTTTTCCCTGACAGCTGATTGGGTGTAAAATAGTTCATCGACGCAACTGGGAATTTTGAGAGTTGGAAAACATTCCTGCGGTCTCTTTTCAGGTATCCAATCTTTTCACAACTGAACATTTAGGTCTCCCATGTAGTCTCATCTTTGTGACTTGTTCAGCCAACTATCATATTGCTCATAGCCCAATTCGACCATTATAGCACTGTTTCTCTGTGATCCTCCGAAAGTGTTCCTCAAGGCTTTACTATGGTATTTCTCTTTGCCCAATTCGACCATTATAGCCCTGTTTTTCTGTGATCCTCCGTAAGTGTCCTCAGGGCTACCGCCACTGCTTCGCTGATCCTAGTATATTATCTGAGTAGCATATACTATCTTAGATCGCTATCTCATAATCCGTTATCGAATACCTGCAGTGATTTTTTTTTTGCATTACAGATTGCTCCATTTACAATGCAAGTATATCTTGGAGTGAGTGCCTATATGGAGGCGATCCGCTGCTTGATGCTTTCAATGTGTTCATTCATCAATAAGCAATTCATATACTACTCATAGTATTGTCAACCTCATTTACGCGAGACGTTCTCAAGAACGTTCATTAGTTGATGAAACATCCAGCAGTGTGAAGTTTGCTCCGAATCACTCGCAATCATTTTTAATGTGCCATTTTATTTATAAATTAAAAAAAAAATGTTCTGTAAAAGCTTAAACAAATAATAAAGATGAAACAAAAATTTTTCCAAAACAAAACAATAAATATTAAAATAATATAAAATGAACAATATTTTTAAACTTAATTCTTTTGCTGTTTAGAATGATCTTTTTTGCTATAGAAAGAGCATACTAACATATGGCGTGGGTGTAGGCGACTAGCTGGCGTGCCCATTGTGCTGCTTAAGTGCCTCCCCATCTGCTTGCCACTTGAACTTGGTGTCCATGAGCCACTGCTGGCCCGTCTCCCCGTTGCATGGTCTGAGAACAGGCAATGCGGGCTGTTCGGGCTCTGCTCGTTGGAGGCACGCTCCTGTGTTGGTGTGTTTGATGGTTTTGCTCTGAAAAAAATCATATTATACAATGTCTCAGGCACACTGTGATATAGTTATCGTGACTAATCTTACTGGGGGACCCGATGAAAAAACATATTCTACATATTGGTATTGTTATCCAATTTGATTTTTGAAATTTGGGTTGAGAAATATTTTTGAAATTTCTAATTTCAACATAACAAGGCTCTACTGGGCTTGGAATGTACTTTCACAATAATTTTGCATTCACTAACCTTTTCATTTATTATGCTAATTCATTGTTATTTACAAACTTTTTTTGTTCGTTGTCAGACATATTTTTCATTTAATGATAGTTTTTCATCGACCTGAAGGTACTTAATGTAACTGGCGTAGTAAAACATAGTGACTTTATTTATTAAAAACTGCTTACAATCGAAAGAATACTCAATGTACGATTTCCCGTAATTTTTTATCACCAGTTTCACTATACAACGATATCCCAAGTTCAAAAACACTTGACTATTTTTTTTATTTAAAAAGTAGGTAAATATTAGTTTATTTTTTAATATACAATTATATTAATATATAGTTCATTTCTGAGTAGATACTGCAACATGATACTTTTGTAAAATAATAATATTTAACTAATACATATCCATTTAATAATACATAATAAACAAGTAATTTAGAAATTTGGCTTACATAAAATTCAAGTTATGTAAAAGTTTATGTAACAAATTAATTATACTAACTCAGGGTGTTACTGTAGTTCAAATATCGCCGGAGAAGCTATCTATGTCTGATATTACAAAATCCTTTATTAGAAAATCCTACACAACCAATTAAAATTTCTAGGACAGTATTGCGTGTACATTTTTTTTTATATTTTGTAATTTTCATGCTTATTCATATATTTAATAGATAATTAAACATAAAATCGTCAGTCCATATCAAATAAAGCACAGAAATAACTCACATGGGTGTCATATACCCAGGCCTGGTTACCGGCCATGCCGTGGCACCTGACGAGACGCACGGGCCCTCTGGGATGGGCGGCGTCCAGACAGTTATCATCGGACATGATCTGCTGACGCTTGGTATAGGCAAACACTTGATTTCCACCTAGCTCGTGGCAATATGCCATCCCGAGATTCTCCCCTGATTTGTGACCCATCGTGTCTAGACAGTTCTGGGTCTCAGAATTGCGTATCTAAAAATATAAAATATTTAAAAACTCAGTAAAGCCACCCATGTACGTACATATTTAACAGTGAAATGTGTTTGACATCCGACACATCGCCAATACAACATGAAAAACATATAAGACATTCACAGTCAAAGACTAACTGAGCTGAGAACTATACAATAGATCAATTCACTTCAGTAACAGTATTTTGAGGTACCATATGGCATTTTTCAGTGGGTCATGTTGTTGATTGTAAAAGAAGATTGACTGTAGAGAATTAATGTTAAAATAATTACTTACATCTCCCAAATAGTAATAATCCAATGGCATTTGGCTTTCCGGGTACACATTCTCTAAATACCACCGGAAACTTTTACACTTCAGATTTTTCCTAAGTTCCTGCCTTTCGGTTATATTACCGAGGGGTACCAAACGCGCTCCTGCACAAAATAAAATTCAGCTGAGAATCAAATGAAAATCAATCACAAATATAAGTGGCAGAGTTAATGGTGGAGTATAGTAATTAAATTATCAATCAATCTTAGTAAAATATCAGTATTGCAAAAAATTTATAAATATAAGTACCCAAACTATGCTTATTCGCTACTATAAAGCTTGCGTAGCCAAAAACGTATACATATTATAAAATGATGTTTATGTTTGATAAATGTTAATCAATTAAATATATTAAATAAATGTATACAACTACATAAAAGTTATACTGAAATAAGTACACAATTCACTACTTCCAAATGAAATTACCCATTAGCAAGTCCAGTGTTAATGTTGATTGAACAAATAACTTCTGTTGTTAACATTATTCTAACCACGTTTCAAAGGATTTAAACCCAACAATAGCAAATTAGCATTCAGTAATTAAGATGTTAGTATATTTTTGAGAATAATGAATGACATAAACTTTTACCAAGAGTAAATAAAAACAACATAGATTGATGAAATTAGGATGGCATGTACCGTATTTTGATTGATTGTCTTTATTTTGAGATAAATCAAATGAGCATAAGTGTAAAGGGTGCCATCTGCAAGATAAAATTTGAGATTATTATTTCAAGGAAATTAATCTCTGGTGTTAGACAATAATTGACTAAAAATACCTGATTTTCAACGATGAACAATCAACAAAAAGTATTTCACAAAACTCGTCCTATTTTTCATAGCACAGTTTAGCTTAGTTTGAAAATAGTAAGAATATTGATGTGATGCGTACTCCTAGTATGCGTCATTATTTAAAAAAGAAGTTCTTATACATCATGAACACGCATAAGCAGATTAAGACAACTGTACTATTATATTACTGCTACATTTAATTGACAATAATAATGATAATAAGTAGTACAAAGTTTGCTATCTGTTTATTTAATTATTAATAGTTTGAAAGTTAGGTGAAAATTGTATCTGAAATAAACTGAACAAAATATTTGCAAGTCACAATAACTGAAGATCGATGGTCTTCCCTAAAATGTATATTAATGAACTGCAAATCACAAAGTAATCAACAATCAATCAAAATGTGCGTGTGTTGTGATAACCAGTTAGAATATTAGTAAAAAAAACCTGGGTTAATGCTGTAGTAGAAATTCTTCCACGAATCTAGCCAGACCTCGGCGAGACGCGCATTATTGTGATTGACAATGCGGCTCGTACCACCGGGGAAGGAGTACGGGGTGGACTTCCTGAAAACATGGCCGACGTGCGAGCACGGCACAATCTCCAGGATCCCACCGCACATCCAAACCTACATACAGCCCGGGCATGCCACACCATTAACTTCATCCAACCTCTGCACTGCACATAGTTATATTTCTTACTTCCTCATGCTTTATTCTAATGCATTTTTGTTAGTTTGCATGATATGAAATCAATCAAATTACAAAATGTACTGCGTAAGGCAAATTATGATTAATAGGTTTAAAAAATTTAATATAGGCATATGTAAGTAGTTAATTAACCTTTAATAACAGCCCTTCAAATACAAGCTTCAAAGTATCAAACATACTTATAAGTCACAAATATGATAAGATTATGGATGCTCGAAAATATAGACTCTCGCAAATAGCTGTGGACATAAAATTCTTCGAGGTAGCGGTACCGTTAATAATTCATCAAAATATTTTTAATCTTTTGAAATATGAGTGGATTAGCAATGTTAGTACACTAAATGATGATTAGTGCGTGCATCATATAGGGATTATTTATTGTTAATCTCTATACAACAATAAATGTTGAGGTTATAAATGAGTTAACAGTGTAACATTAAATATCTTTTACAATCTTTGGTAGCACAATTATAATTGATAAAGAACCATTAATGTTACAAGGCGAGGAATACAGTTTAGTCGGGCAACATCTGCAAACACATGAATAAGGTTGATGAATTGTTATTTGGATGGATGAATGTAGAAGGTTAGCAAAATAAAGTGCACATAACTGATCTGTTAAACAAAGTAATACTGGTACTCCACTGCGCCTAAATAAAGCAGTCAAAATGATGATCAATAATGATTACTGGTTTAGTTTCATCGGGTGATATGCAGAATTAATTATATTATTTCTATTATGCCATGAACACCCACTAAGGCTTATACCAGAACATTTTAAGGATCTAATAAATATTATAAGTTAACTTATGACAAATTATGTTAATGTGATTATTATTATTATTATGGGATGAGAAGTGAATAAGATAACAAATAAGATCACCAAAGCAATGAAAAAATTATATAAGATAGTGGCACACATGGCTAAAACAGTATTGAAAAAGAGTATAGGGACAACGAAAAGAAACACAAGAAAACTCTAAAAAATTTATCAGGGTAGGTAAAGAGAACAGCAAATTTTTTAGTGAAAACACCTTTGAAAAACGAAATAAAGGAAATAATGAAAAATAATTAAATAATTGCTTGAAAATAAAGAATAAGGCCCTGGTACCATATCTAACATGTGAGTAAAGTGTGAAGAGAACATGCAAGAAAGGTTCAGCAGAGATAGATCAAAAGTGAAAGCCAAAACATTCATCTAATTTTTGTTCATTAAATATATTATATATGGGCCGTCTTTGCAGCCTGATTGAAACTTCCAATCCAACTCTGGTAGTTTAAATGCCTCGTAAATTTTTATGTCCGTATAATACATGGAATAGCCGTTTAACTTGGCAATATGTATATTTATTGTTTCATTTAATGTACATACATATTCCAAATAACTTATGAACTGTTAACTGAAATTGATTACAAACAATGCATATCAATCAAATAAAAACAATATTGGATTGCAAGTTCATACGCAAACAATAAATCCTATTTTGTGTTAAATAACTAAAAAATATTGTGAAAAATGTATTGCGTATATGTTTGTGAAGAATGACAATGGTAAAGTTAGCAATTTTTTTATATAAGCATGTTGATAATACTATGTACAGTAAAACCTTGTTAATTAAAAACAATTAATTCGAAATCGAAAATTCGGCAGGTAATTTATAAGTGTATGAACATTCTGAATATTTATGGAGAATACATAGCACAGGAAGTGTTTACTGCCCTCAATTTGTGTGCATTCTCTCGATGGTCGCAGTTATACATCAGTTTGAACCAAATAAACATTCTCAATGTATTTTCAAATGATCATTACCCATTTTTTATGAAACGCGAATTAAGGAATTAATTTTTTTTCTGACTTATATTCTAAATGAACAAGGTTTGATTGTACAGCTTTGCAAAGAAATTTAAGCCTTACATACTAGACTTCAGCGAACAAAAAGAAAATAAAAAAACACAAGAAAATACTATAAAATATTTTTAAATAATAATGAAAATGAAAATGGTATTAACAAATGCAGGGAATCCGTCAATAGGAAATATTCATAATTGTAGGAACAAAATGTTGTGCAAAACGGAATGGCTAAACGGTATATTTTTAGTTGGGCTAGACGTTCCACACACACTAGTCCTGTTAGTGTTATTGGCCAACCTGGGTTCATGGCGTAATAGAAATCCCTCCATTCGTCCATCCAAACTTCGGCCACACGGGCGGCGTTGTGCAGCACTATTCGGCTAACGCCACCAGGGAAAGTGTACGGAGACTTATCTCTAAACACATGCCCCACATGTGAGCATGGTATAATTTCCAGAATACCACCACACTGCCACACCTATTGTCACGAATCATATTATTCACTGCACTTTATTGAATAAGTTTTTTTGTTGCAGAAATATAAAATTAAAATAATACATTTTATACACAAAATAAATGGGTAATTAGTAGAGATGAAACGGATAGTGATTTTGCCGGATACCGGATATCTGGCGAGCCTCTAGGCCGGATAGCTGGATATCCGGCCGCCGGATATCCAGTATCTATTTGCTGCGCTCACTTATTATAATTTTAACTTGTATATTAGAAGATAATAAAAAAATTTGACAGTAAAACAGATCGCCTATTTGGCAATATTTTGTATATCAGTAGTGATAATAACAAATATGCCATTTATTTATTGTGTCGAATGCAAATTTCTCGTGGTGGCGAGAGAAAAAAGCAGGTTCGTCATCCATTATCCATATTTTCTGTTACATATGAGGTGTATAAAAAAAAAGGCAGCAAAATCCAAAATATTTATTTTTAAATGCACTGTCACCATGGAATTTAATGAATTCGAGATTTTATAGAAATATTGATCTATCCCTTTCAAAATCATATTTCCAAATCACTATTCAAAACAAAGATAGCTATATTCACTTCAACTAATCAACCCCTAAGGATTTAGGGGAGAACAGGGTAATGAAAGCCGTTAGGTAATAAGAGCGATGATGATTGAACGAAAAGTAGGCACATTCTTGCGATCGTAAACACTCAGGCGCTTCTGTCAACTATCGAGAAACTTCACCTGACAAACACGAGTCGGTAGTGCCATGCGATAAGTCACGAGGACGGTTGTGTGTTTTTCGATCCACGCTTATAAATAACCGCTGATTGCGAGCACCAAGATAAGCATGAAATTATATTCTTATTTATTACATATTTATATTATTACTTTTCAAAATGGTGGTCAACGGGTAATGGTAGCCTAGCATGGCTAAATGCAATTTGCGACGATGAGTCAGAATATTCAGAAGAGGAAGCTTTATGTGAAATTTAGGGAACACGGGAAAAAGTGGGGAGATGTGGTACCGACACAGAAGTTGTGTTCTGGCAGCGATAGTCCAGATACTTATATTTGTGCTTTTTGTTTGGATCTGTAAAAATTTGGGTCCTTTGTTTTTCTTTAATAATTTGTTTTTATTACAAAGTTGATTTTTTTATATGTTTTACAAATAGTTCTACGTATTAATAACTAAGATTTCATTTAAATTATTTTTAGTTAAATTTTCGGGAAAGAGTAAATATTATGGCTCCAATTTTCCATATAAGCGTTAAATGGGCTCTCATTACCCGCATGTGTCGGGTGATGGGAGCGACTGACTTATTTTGTAAAATCGTTATTGTACCTTCATACATGACTATGATTGATTGTAAATGTGATTAAAATTTAGTTGGATAATCAATCTAGGAGTTCTTAATTAAAAATTATAAGAAAGTTAACTAATGTGGTTTTTATCACAAATTTCCCATAGTAGGCTCCCATTACCCTGTTCTCCCCTGTCACGTGACAAAAAAGCTGCTTCACATCAAAGCGAGATTTGATATCGTTTTTGGAATGAAACGTCATAGCAAAGATTATATAATTAGCAAAAGAAGTAATGTGAACTATATGATGGCAATACAGCAATATCCACATTTAAAATATATATTTGTACACGAATATTAGAGGCAATTTTTTTAAACTTATTTACAACTAGCAGGAAAGCAATTGGCTTCTCCGATTGCTTACTGCTAGGCCCTGCGGGCGGCTATTGTGGCCGCTTCGCGGCCAATAATGGCCGCCCCGCAGCCAGCGATGGCCGCTGCGCGGCCAATTGTGTTTGCTGCACTGCAAACACAATTGCTTACCTATGCCTACCTCAGCCGCTTCGCGGCCAGTTGTATCTGGCAAATTTCCACTTTTAATTACGGATAGTTTAGATATAATTAAGACAAAGTATTTATTCAGTATTTCTAACCGATTAATAAGTCAGAGCGGAATAAACCACAGTTCGATAGTTAGGTACCTACTCTTTTCTCTTCTCGCAGTGTTGATTACTTTTATACAACATTATAAAAAACCAAAAATGTAATTAAAATTTCAACGAATAAAATATTCTCGACCGTAAAAAAAATTGATTCTGCCAGGATTCGAAACTGGAATCCTTTGATCTGTAGTCAGACGCGTCATCCGCTGCGCCACACGACCCACTGGGCACCACGGCAAAATTATTGTATACAAATAGAAATCCAAATGCAGAAACGTACGACATTGCTTGGAGTAATTATAATATAGATTAAATGCATATTTCATATATCCTTGAGCAGGTCACAACTGTCAAGTTGTTTTGTATTTATCTCAGAAACGCCTTAATGGGATATTGTAGCCTTTGCTTTTGTGCCCCTCATATACACTAGGCCCGTTTATCTTTTATTTAATTATTTGATGTAAAAATATGACTTAAACTAGGCTACCGGGTTTTGATGAAAAATACATTTATATCATCTACCTACATATCGAGAGTATATTATACTGGACAGAAGGCACGAGGGCTGAAAATTCAAAAACTGCAAACATGCATTTTTCGGCATTTTTTCGCAGATGTTGGTTTTTATTATTCATTTATATCAGAATGTATATACTAGACTACAATTTTTTTAGAACGATTACTTGGAATTTATGTTCTTATATAAAAGTAATTAACTGAACATTATTTACAATTATTAAGAAAATATAAGCAATATTCGACAGGCCGCAGCCGAAAAATTCGTTTTTATTGTCTTAGAAATTATCAATTGTGTACGCAGAAAACGTTTTCTTACGAGTGGAAAGCTGACATTATGATGATAAATCTGAACTAAAATAATTAAGAAATGTTCAATATTAATAAAGTAATAAATTTTTCATTATCTTACTATACGAGTACAATTTTAAGATAAGTTTTGTTCAGCGAGACTGAGCCATTCTAATTAAAACTTCATACTCAAAAAAGCGTTTCGAAGATCGGTATTGAATTTTGTTGACTGTTTAGTTTGAATAATGATCTACTGCACTATCTAGTAGCAAAAATCCTTATAGCAGAAAGCATCATATGACTTAGTGCTTTCTATCAGAAGAAAAATAATATGAATTTATAAAAATGTCTTGCGATGAATCTTTCAACAGTGGAAGTTTATCGCCATCTCCTACGTCTGCTAAGAGAAACAGAAGTGACGAGACTGACACTGATCAACGGATCAACTGCTCACGATACATTTCGGGATTGATTGACGAAGTGGCAAATAAAAATAAAAGTCAGTGTCCGGATCAAGAAAATAACGTAAACGCAAGCGAGATTGACTATTATTTGAAGAGAGTTCGAATCAATCGTAGTCGCAGCCATTAATTATATTTGGTTGTCAGCTAATTCAAAACAGTATCCAAATTTGAAAAAGTTTGCCAGAATTTAATTTTCAGCTCCTTGTATGTATTGTATCAGCGCATATACGAGCGAAATACTATTTTCTGAAGCCGATCATGTTTACAAAAACAAGAGCAATCAATCACTTATCCCCTAAAAATGCAGAAAAACTATTCCATCTATCTTAATTTGCCATTGGTTAAATTTTGAATACTAACCAATTTGTTGATTAAATAAATGATACACAATTTTTCTATGATTGTGTGGTTTTTATTTGCCTGCAAGTATCTTCGTTTATCAATTTATTGGCAATAATTTTGCGAAATTTTCGCAATTGAGGCACTATCCGGTATCCGGCCGGATAGCAAAATTAGGCCGGATGGGTCGGATGCCGGATAGTTACCGGATATCCGTTTCATCTCTAGTAATTAGGCTAACAGTATCTTATGTTTGAAATAATAATTGACTAAAACAGATATCTTGCACTAGCCCAATGTTTGGTTTGGAATAATATATTAAGGGCGGGTTGTATCAACTTGTTTTTTCATTTTTAGTATAGATTTTAAATATCTTTAATTTAAAGCTTAGATTTTTGCATTTTCCACCAGTCAAACAACCAGTTATTGTAAAAATTATTAAAAAAAACTATTACTATAAACCAAGTTGGTACAACCGGCCATAACTCAATATAAATAAAAGCAATAAAAAAATTCTAAAAATCAATAGTGTGAGTGCCTATGTGCGCCCACTTGCATATGATTAATGCTGATCAGTTGTGCTGTTTTACAGATCGTGTACCTTTGTATACAGCATTGGTATAATATATATTAGGTATATATTAGATATGTTAATTTATCGTAACTGCACCAAGTGAACAACAAAACAAAAAAATATCCAATGATCCTGCAGCAAAAACACTGCAAAATACTAGTGATCCAGTTCTGGAAAAAATACCAGACCCAAGTTGTCAATTTTTTAGCTTCTTCAACGCCGTTCTTTCGAAGGGCTGTTCAAGAATCCTACTCATATCTTTAAGAGTGTATGCCAACATAATTACTATGTATGCAACATAAATTAGTTCAATATAGTAAGTACGGCATGGGCCATAAGTTTTTGCACTTTTTAAATGGGTTCCGTACAGGATCCGCGCGGAGGAGGGGTGCGCAGAAGTTTAGTTTTTGGAAATTTAGTCACATTGGATCGCTTTACGGGGGATCAATGCGCAATCTGGGTAAAAACAGTTTTACAAAAACAACGGTTCATAACCCTTAGCACTCGAGTGCTGCCATAGAGGCAGCAATACATGGTTTGCCGTATTACTTGAGTGCCAAAATAAAGTCTTATTTCTCAATATTTTTAATATATTGGGTTTTTTAGTGTTCAATATAATTTAACAAGATACATATTAGTACAATTAAATAGCAATAAGTTAAGGAATTTTATCAAGAAACGAATAATAACATACCAAAAAACTTTTGAGTGCAAAGGGTTAAGTGTCTGGCGCCTGTTTCGCACTGTGAGTTAATGCCCGAGTGTTAATTAATTTAATTAAATTGTAATTTATTTCAACGCTTAGTAAGAAGAAATGCAGGCGACTACAGAGTAGGAGAAGCAAAGAGAATGTCACACAAGTTAACAAGTCTGTGTGAAAAGATCCAGGCGGACTCGCAAGTGTTCTGCTGCTATGGCGATACCAAGATCAAGATGCGTTGAAACTACACCCACATAAATTAATGCTTGATTTAAAACCCGATAATTGGGTTTCATGAAAAAAAAATTCATCGAGACAATGTTTGAGTGGTTCACCAATCTTAGCAATAATTTTTCTCCGATGGAACCCCACAAAAAAAACAGGGAGGAACCCCAAACACAATCTTCAAAGGCCTTTCCATTCTCTAAAAGTGAAAGTTTAGGCAGCTATGTCTTCAAAGGGCATTATCGGTCCTTATTTATTAGGTTCCTTCCTTCCTACGTGCCAGATTCGAGGAATACCAGCGGTGGAATGGTGGTGACGGGGTGATTATTTTTAAAGCATGATTTTCCCAATTATGCTCTTTAAGCGAAATATACATTTTTTAACAAACAACCTGTAGTTTTTTAATTGAGTATTCAAAAGTGGAAACTCTTGTGGCCCACTTCGTATGATAAACCACATTGGTACGTTTTATTAAATGTATTATGAAAATATAAATATATTTTGTTAATTCATTAGGAAATAACAAAACGCCATGCTGTTTTTACCCTAAAGCTCATTTCGAGGTTCTCCCCGCCCCAGATATCCATGCCCTCATCATATGAACCAATCTTATAGAAGAAGTCTCTGTCAATAGCAAACAGTCCTCCAGCCATGGTCGGGGAGCGCAGAGGAGCGGTGCGATCTCCTCCCCTTCTAGCCATCTCGCGGTCTGGTACTCTATACCTATATAAACGACAGGATATTTAAAATTATATCAAAACAAGACATAAAATACAACTGCTGCTGCAAAATCAATCAAAGCACTTGTATTGTGTGGTAAAAATGAAAACAAATGACAATTCTGTTGTATGTCATCCTTATATATATTTTTGTGATGCATTACAACCCATTAAAGTAGTTATCATTACGAAAAAAAAAATTGCATACATAATTCATCCTACAGAAACGTAAAATACATTTTGAAATTGATATAAAATTCCTTCTCTGTTCTCAGGATAGCAAAGAAGCATAACAATCATGAGTCCACTGTTATATATCTAGACATTTCCTATGGAAGCTTTACCCGTACATCCTATTTTGTGTATTTTTAATATAACAAACTTGTTATCCCTTTCTGTATGAGAATAAAGGGGAATAAATATATCTCATTGAATAGGATACTTGCCATCTAAAATTAAGTTTCCAGTTGAATCCGCCCCAAGTCATATCGGATGCAGTGATATACTCAAAGGTCTCATCAGATATAACGTCTATAATGGGACAAACGACTGTGGTGCGGTCCTCCACTATTCGAGCCAATAACGGTTCCAGCCAGCCCTCTGAAATTATTTTTTAAATAATATATGCACTAAAGTTACCAAGATAACATGAAAATATTTGTTATATGATAAAATTTTCAACAATTGATTTTTGTCATATTTTCCCAATACTACATACACAGGATCTTCTGTGTATAGTTTTCTGGGATGTTCTGCTGTGTATATGTGACCTCTCTGGCCAACATTTCGGATCCCATTGCAGGGTCCATCATCAGGGCTGATTTTTTACATACACCGGATTCTGTTTTTACATAGTGGATATGTTCCACTAAATATATACTGTGCATTAAAAATAAGTGTAAAAAATTTGGCTTAGTTTGAAAAAAGTAAGAATATTGATTCGTATTCCATGTTCGCAACTCTATTTAAATTTTTTTTTATTAATAGCTCAAGTTAATTTATCAGTTGTCAGTTGTCAAATTAACATGCTTCGCCAGATAATCTTATTAAAAAATGTCGTCCAGTATACATTTCATATTCAAAGTGAAGCTTTTTCTTCTAATTCTGAACAAATTTGTTTTTCGTATTTCTCAAAATAAAAAAACATATTTTTAAAAGGATATTTTTGCACAAAATTTAAAGAAAGATCTATCAAATACAATTTCATCAAAAAAATAATGGAAAGTCACACAAGTCGATATACTAATTTTGCATTTTTGATTATTGCTGTGATATGTATTAAACAAACGCAATAACCATTTATAATTGATTTGCATACTTCATTATAATTCTAATAGAAATTTGTCTACCGAGGCAAAACTAGCGGTACATAATGGAGTTCTGGTACCGACACTAACGTATGGAAGTGAAGCCTGGAGCTGGCAGAAGAGGAACGAAAGTAGATTGAATGCAGTGGAGATGAGATCCCTTAGACGTACGTGTGGAAAATCCATGTATGATAGAGTAAAGAATGTAAAGCTGATCATAGCATAATACATAGAATAAAAATAGGGTCGCTCAGGTGGCATGTTGACCGAATGAATGAGAAAAGAATGGTAAGAAAGATATATAACGCAAGTGTTGACGGCGCCAGAAAGAGAGGGCGACCACAAAAGACGTGGCATGACCAGATTAACCAGATACTGGAAGACGGTCCTGTTAGAAGCCTGAACAACTGTCGAGCTTGCATGCGAAGATGTATGAATGTAGATGAAGTGAAAGTTGTATGTCAGGACAGAAGAGTATGGCCCTCTATCCTCTCTGCCTACCCCTATGGGGAAACGGCGTGATGGTAAGTTAGTTAGTTCATGTAATGATATATTTGTTCTTTATGCAGTTGTTCTTTATGTCCTCAAATTATGAATGCTTTGGAAAATATAAAATAAAAATAAACGACGTCCGAAACACGACATTGTAACCTGAAAGACATGAATATGACAGTTAACCAGTATATCATACATAATGTATGTACTCCACGTGCTTCCGTAATATAGAGTCTACGACTTGATTCAAACTGTAATATAATATTTTTCAAACTAAAAGCAGCTTTTTAAAGCGATAAACAGTATAGAGAAAACGTAAATACTTCCATATTTCGTCAACCTAGCTGTCATTGCGGCACAATAGCTAGGTTGACCAGTAACAAAATAAATTATAGCGAGATTCAGACAATTTTGAAACACATATGTATATGTTACAGTGAATCTGAATTTCGTGTGTGTCTATATTTTCACATGATTTTAGAGAAATTATATTCAAGGTCATTCTTATCACATCCAAGCAGATTTTCACTAATAGAAATTAATACAATATTTTAACTGACATCTTACTAGGGAAGTTATATTCGTTTCCGAACTGTCAAAATTAAATTTGACAGATTGACATCCGTTTCGTAAAAATCTATGCTTTAACGAACTTTTATTTTAAACCAACTTGAAACAAGCGGGCCTTTATTTAAGTTATTGCGTGAAAAATGTTCTTACTGCGTTATTCATTTCTTCTGTGTATATCCATATTATTATTATTATTATTTAATTTTTTTAAATTAAAAAAAAAATAGATGCGAACACGGAATTCGTGTCACATCAATATTCTTACTATTTTCAAATTAAGCTAAACGCTTGAGCTATGAAAATAGGACTAACTTGCTTGTCTGGAGTGAGATTCTTACCTGCGACCTTTGGATCACGAGGCGAGAGTCCTAACCACAAGACCAACAAGCTACTTCAACACTTCAGCATAACTATTTTAATAATACCAGTATACCGGATATTATTAAAATAGTTAATGCTGTTAATGCTAATATAATGCTGAAGTGTTGAAAGTTTCAGCTGCACCAATTCCCAATTCTTCATTATATTATAACAAGATTCTAATGGCGCATGGACCTTGTTTTTCAAAATTTATTTTGCGTTTTGTGTCTCATTCCACACTAGTCTAGTCCAAAGTCACTATAAAGCGATAGTATTTCTAATTTTTATCCTTTGAGCAATAGCATATTCTCTATTCTGTGGCGATAGCGTTCTGTCTATCGAACTGTCACACTTCTGAACTCTGGGCTTTGATATTCAATGATTAGTATTTTTAAAATTTTTATCGCGAACACTTACGATATTCTGGATCATCTTATAAATCAAAAGACAGATTATATAAATTTCTACACAAATTCTCAAGGCAATTCAATCACTGCACGAGGATTGCAAAAGCTGCATACGAATAAACAGCGCAGTTTCGGAAGAGTTCAATGTTGGTTCAGGTTTAAGACAAGGTTGCCCACTTTCGCCAATCCTGTTCACCCTTTATATGGACAGGATAAGCCGGAAAAGCCTAACAGCAAGGGCTGTGAGTTGGAAATGTGGAAATAGACTCTTTACTCTTCTCAGACGATATAGCGAGGCTGGCGCCCACAAAGGAGGACCTACAAGAGTGGATAAATTCCTTCAATGAAGAGTGCACTCAAGTAGGGATAAAGATTAGTACTGCAAAAATAGAGGTTATGGTCGTAGGAAGAGACCAAGAGCAGTGCTCGATCAGTATACAAGGGACCCAGCTGAAGCAAGTCGAAAAATTCAAATACCTTGGGGTGGAATTTTCTAGCGACGGGAGAAAGGAAAGTGAAATAGATAGAAGAATCGGAGCTGCAGCCGACGTTCTACGCTCTTTATATAGTGCGGTGATAAGAAAATCCGAGCTTAGTGTCAAGGCAAAACTGAATGTTTTCAAATCTGTATACAGGCCCACCCTAATATATGGCCATCAAATTTACATCCTGTTGGAGAGAGTGAGATCAAGAGTCCAGACTGCCGAGATGAGTTTTCTAAGGGGGGTAGCGGGAGTCACACTGCTGGACAGAGTGAGAAGTGTCGACATAAGGCACACACTCGGCATGGAGCCCCTACTGCACATAGAAAAATCACAACTGAGGTGGCTTGGACATGTGCTCAGAATGCCAGAGGAACGAATACCAGGAAAAATCCTCTTGGCAACCCCGGAGGGAAGACGGCCGGTGGGTCGACTCAGATTAAGCTGGGAGAGACAACAAAAAAATGTGTTTTAAAACAGAATGGGTCTGGACTGGTTGACTCGAGCAGAAGCAGCACAAGACAGGGGATCATGGAAGCACCTTGTCGAGTCTTTGGGCCCCCGACCCTACTAGGACAAGGGGAAGAAGATTATGATGATCATATAAATATAATATATGAACCTATACTAACCAATAATACAGGAAGATTTATTTATACATTTCAAGTATAGCAGAACCTCATTAATTCAAGGAACCCAAAAAAACATTTCGAATTATGAGGAAACCCATTAATTTGAAATTCAAGGTACAAAAAAAATTGCAATGCGATTGCGAAATTCGCTAAATATTGTAAAACTCGTGAAAAAAGCCATTAATTTTGTGAATAATGTCCCTATTTTTGCACATTTCAAGTAATCATTTTGAAAACACAATATTTATTATACTCATACAAAGATCGCTTAAGTACCCGATATTGACATTTTTATTGTTCTCACTTATGGATAAAAAATTATTTCAATTTTGTCTAATTTAAAAAAAAACGGAATTATGTGAATCAAAATGTATTGATTTAGGCGCAAAGGGCTAAAAATTATTATGAATTACCAGGGTTTTCGAATAATCAGCATTGATATACATACTATGAAATTGACATTTTGGAACTTGTGGGTTTGAAAATTTCGAGTTATGGTGAATTTCTAATTATCGAGGTTCAAATTAACAGGGTTTTACTGTATTTAAACTTTTAAATTTGTACAACAAAATATTAAAGTGAATGAACCAAATGTCAAAAAAAATCATTCATGCCATCCTAAAGGAAATCTGTCAGCAATTTTTCATGGCGATAATGCTGACTACTTCAATTAACTGCGAAGTAAAAATAATTTAATATTTATTGTTAATCGATTTTGATATCATTTGTGTAATTCTGAGAATGCTTTGATACAAACATTATTATTCATTTATCCAGAATGGTTAAACGTTTTGTAAAATAGATATTTTTATGAATGAAAAGATTCCTTTACCATTCTGAAAATTGCAAAAAACATTTATATTTAATATTCAATGTTGTATTATATGTATATTTATTTACACAGAAGTATTGCAACATATTTATTTAAATGTTGCTCAATTGAAAAATTGACAAACAAATGGACATGTTTACACAGAATACATGTACAAGCTAGGTGCTCGTAGTGTGAAAAATAGGAATAACCTGGTGATTTCCGAGACGAGACTCCCTGACAACTGTCTGTGTAACTGGGCGAGCGTCTTACCACTAGACCAAACAAGCATGTTAATTTATGATTGATAACAAATACCAAAAACTTGCTGAAAATAGTACAGAATCAATTGATACGCCTAATTTTCAGAATAATCGATCGAAAACATTTTCAAGGATTTATTTAATTTCAAATTATATCTTACCAGTACATTCACAATGGGCATCCAAGAATGTGATGACATCTCCAGTGACGTGTTTGGCTCCTAGGAGTCTGGCTCTGATGAGACCTGAACGCGTCTCCGTTCTGTACACATACGTCGGTACAGGAAGCGTATTCACATAATCTTCCAACTGTCTACCCAAATGTTCTAAAAAATAATAGATGTAAACAAAAATTTCTATATGATTTCACCCAAGATATCTAACACACAACACTTCAGCTTTCTATGTAACTAGCTGTGCCCGCGTGGCTTCGCACGCGTAGAATTTTAGTACACTGTTTGGATTGTCATAGAACTTTCGCGAACCGTCTATAACATTCTCCTTCCAGAACTTTCAAGAAATTTGTCGAATGTACAGTAACCTTCTAGACACACTGACACATTACGCCATTTAGTTTAGAACCCCCACCAGATTCGCATATTTTCGATGTGACACCAAGGGCTATACACCGCCATAACCACCGGTGGGTGGTTGTGGAGAAAACTTGGCGGGTAGGGAAACACGGGTTTCTTTTTATATATATTGATTATGAAACACCAGAAATGTTTGATGTAAATTAATTATTTATAAAAAGTAAGTAAATATATGTATTCCATTCTCACCTTTTTCACTAGAATCATCAACTAATATAATTTCCTTGAGTAAAGGTTTCGGCGAACGGTTGATAACACTCCAGACAGTTCTCAGAAGAGTGGTCCATGCCTCATTGTGGAATACTATCACGATGCTGGTAGTAGGCAGAAGCTTAGGATAACTTTTACTTTTACACCTGTAATTTTCATACCAAATTTGAGATACAAAAGCTATTGTAATAAAAAATTGACAGTAATGGATACATAATAAATAAATTTAAATAAGCTGTACATTCTTAAAAATCACCTCAATTCAAAAAAATCACATAAAGACACAAAAGAGTCACCCAGAATACCGTTTGGAAACCAACGGGATCTAAAAACTTGACATTGGAGACTGTAATAAGTTACAAATACATATGCAGAATAGATTGCTGAGAGAGATTCCTGCATAAGGATTAGGAATAGTTTTTGAGTATGAATAAACACTTACCCTTCCATTCTGACATCTACAAGAGATCTGTTTAAGGATATCAGATCACTAGCCATTAAATTGAATTGATTTTCCTTAAATCTCTCTTTCATGATGGCTTCCTTCTCTGGCGGAATTTGCACAGCTCTCCCTGGAAAAATATCAAGCTTTTAATCAACTATCCTGATTTCAAATTTCTGTCTGTCCGTAACTCGCTGTTGATGCCCGGGTGCCTGAATGTGACTGTTATGTTACACCCAAGGATAAAAGAGTCATTATTAATTATTATTATGTCCTGTGATTTTTCGTGGATTTATGGCTAGTTTTAAATAAAATACTAAATAATTTTAAATAAATAAGTAACAATACAAATACGCTCTTATTCTTAGGATAACAAGGTTGCTATATTAGTAATACACAAGATGGGACGTACACGTAAAGTTTCTATGAGAAATGTTAAGACATTTATCAAAAGTGAAAATTGAAGATGTTGTAAAATAGCGGTAAAAATATGATTGTTATGTTTTATTTCTAACCTAAGAATAGGGGAATAATACATTTTCATCAAAAATTTCAAACATCTTTAAATATGCCCACATATATACGTTTTACTCGCTAAAATACCCGACAATGCACGGGTAGAAAATATGTATTGATTTCCAGAACCATCTTAATATTAACCACCCCCTGCACTGCTTTAGATAGGCCTACGATATCCACCGTGAAAACATACAGCCATTTACCTTCAAAACCCTTTTATCTTGCCAGGCATTGTGTATGTGTGTAAAAATTTAAGGTGATTACGGATAACAATGGCCACGTAGCGGCCACCATTGTCGCCTGCAGCTTTACTGCTAGTATATGTACATATTAATTGAATAAATTATGAAAATTTTCAAAGACTCTATAATAGAATTTTTAAATCAGTCTATTTGTTCAACAGAACAAAAGGTACCTAATTAAAATTCCAAGTGTGGATAAACGGGTGTGTAAATTCACTGAAATGATGTAAAAATACAGATTATTTAATTATTTCACACCGTAACAAACTGCTGTCTAATCTGAGATCTCAGTGCATCTGATAAGTATGTCACTCGTTTTATTGCATGTTTAGATGTTACAATATTTGATGTTAATTGTTGCATGCACTAAAATTAGCTACTTAAGATGCATAATTATGGTTTTTCTTTCTCTATAAATAGGTCTATCGCATGGTCTACATGATGGATATTTCTTTAAATTGTATTTTGAGCTAAGTGTGCAGTTAGCCAGGTATGTTCTGAAAATGTTTAGGAAAGAATAAACACAATTTCAATAATTAATATAAATTAACTTTGTTTAAACCACTTATTTATTGAAAAAAATCAACATGTTTCAAAGCCAATGGCTTCTTCATCAGGAAAACAAAAATAATATTTAAAAATCGAAGTATAGATCAAAAGTTATATATGGAAAATAATAATATAAAGTACCTAATTAATATGAAAATAAATTTAAAAGATAACTATTTGCAAAAAGGACCTGATTATTTATAATATTCAATTTACTATTTACACTCTTTCTTATTTCCAAAATTTCTAATTTATCAAATTGTGATTCTGTATAATTTGTATGTAAAATTTGTAAACCCTTATTAATATCAAAAGAATGACCCGTAGCCAAAAGATGGTTAGCAAATTCAGAATAATTATTACTATTTAAACACCTTAAGTGTTCTTTAATTCTAATTTCAAAATTTCTACACGTTTTTCCTATATAAAAATAATCACAATCATTACAAATTAATTTATAAACACCCGATTTTTTAAAAAAATTATCCTTATCTTTATTATTTAATATGTATTTTTTTAATTTATTATTAGTATAAAAAGCTGGTTGAATAACATTTGAAATATTTTTAACTATTGAATTAGAAATTTCATTATTTATAAATATAAATAATGAAATTTCATCTTTTGGCTACTTATTTTCCATATATAACTTTTGATCTATACTTCGATTTTTAAATATTATTTTTGTTTTCCTAATGAAGAAGCCATTGGCTTTGAAACATGTTGATTTTTTTCAATAAATAAGTGGTTTAAACAAAGTTAATTTATATTAATTTATATTAATTATAATTATGTTACCACAAAATAAATTTGGTACATTTGAAGAACAATTTCAATAGATTGAATTGACCAACTATCCCTGGGTAGCAAAATAATGTATTTGTTAAAGTGAATTTCTATTGAATCCATATTTTCACTAGTCGAAATTGTATATTTTATCCAGTCGGGCAGTGAAAACATGTCAATCAATAAATTTACAGATTTACTGCACAGCATCGGTGAAACTATATTTTGTCCACAAATGCACGCATTTCTCAAAACTTAGGTTAATAATATCCGGTATATAATGTTGATGCACAGAAGAAATGAATAATGCAGTAAGAACCTTTAATCACATAATAATTTAAATCTTAAATTGTTATTCTAATCTCAATCTGGAAATAGACATCTGTCATGATCTGTCAAATTTAATTATAATGACAGTTCGGAAATAAATATAATTTCACTAGTAAGATATCAGTTGAAATATTTTTCACTAGTTTGTATCAATTTCTATTGGTGAAAATCTGCTTGGATATGATAAGAATGACCTTGAATATAATTTCACTAAAATGACAGTACTCACTAGAAATTCAGAACACTTTAACATATTGATAAAATAAATAATCTATTCATTTATGAAATTTCATTATAATTACAAAAGTTATTAAAAACAAGTCATGCCAACATCTTACTGGAAGAATTAAGTGCAATATAAGGTTAAATTCCCTGGTCATAGTACTGTAAGGATTAAGTGGAATATTAGAATATGGCAGACTATCTTCTTGGCCATTTTAAATGAAAAACTTTCTTCCAGTTCGAATCTGTAAGGGAGAATATAAGAAAATACTA
The DNA here is from genome assembly GCA_016648135.1 of Agrypnia vestita. Classification (NCBI taxonomy): domain Eukaryota; kingdom Metazoa; phylum Arthropoda; class Insecta; order Trichoptera; family Phryganeidae; genus Agrypnia; species Agrypnia vestita. The sequence goes on along the minus strand of JADDOH010023067.1, from coordinate 45,055 downwards.
GCTGGCTTCACTTAACCATACGACACCAGCTTCCCCTTCTTGAATTCAGATGGTGGATAAATTAAGTGTATTGCGAGTTAATATAATGTTGCGAGTTAATATGAGTTGAATGGTGCTTTGAATGCAATAATTTCTAATAGAAATATGTCTATCGAGGCAAAACTAGCGGTACATAATGGAGTTATGGTACCAACACTAATGTATGGAAGTGAAGCCTGGAGCTGGCAGAAGAGAAACGAAAGTAGATTGAATGCAGTGGAGATGAGATCCCATAGACGTATGTGTGGAAAATCCATATATGATAGAGTAAAGAATGAAGATATTAGGAATGAATGTAAAGCTGATCGTAGCACAATACATAGAATAAAAATAGGGTCGCTCAGGTGGTTTGGGCATGTTGAGCGAATGAATGAGGAAAGAATGATAAGAAAGATATATAATGCAAGTGTGGACGGCGCCAGAAAGAGAGGGCGACCACGGAAGACGTGGCATGACCAGATTAACCAGATACTGGAAGACGGTCCTGTTAGAAGCCTGAACAACTGTCGAGCTTGCATTCGAAGATGTATGAATGTAGATGAAGCGAAAGTTGTATGTCAGGAAAGAGGAGTATGGCCCTCTATCCTCTCTGCCTACCCCCACGGTGAAACGGCATGATGGTAAGTTAGTTAGTTAGGTAGTAGTTAATATGTAAAGCTAACTTCCTCCGATACAATCTGGTTTTCAATAGCTACGAGCAAAACTTCCATCTCTTACGCTGGCAAGTGAACAAAATAAATTATTATACTTTAAAACATACCCATTTCCCCAGCCACACCAGGGTGTTCAATGACAATGGGAGCTGGCTCCCACTTCTTGAGTCTGGAAGGAGGGTACAGTCCCATGTAGTGAATTGTTCTCTCGTCACTGTGTTCTTTATGTTTCTTGCCGTGTTCAATAGAATCCCTTTTCCCGTTACTGTGAAACTTATGACCGTCTCCATCATCTTCAGAATTCAGATGACTGGCATGCACCTGTGAAAAAAGATGCAAAAGGACGTTTTAAATCCATTTCAAGTTCATTCTTCATCATTTGAGTCAAAATCATTCAAAAAGTAAATGATAATTCTATAGAATATTTCTATAGAACAGTATTTTTGTGATTAAAATGCAATGTACAAAATGAAGAATTTTAAATTTTATCTCAAATTTTTTTCAAATGTGAGTCAGAATATGAAAATGCAATTCTGCCCCTTCAAATTTGGGACCTTTCGTTATTTTATAATTACAATACGATTTGGAGAGTTAGTCACAAAATTTTAAGAGTGAATTATATTCGAGGATAGCACCTGGAAATTCATCATACAAGAAAAGAAAATCAAATTAATATTCAAACTAGTTCAAGTTATGAATCCAGGCTATTGCTTAATTATTTTAGCATAATGTTCGCATAAAGAGGTTGCCATATATTTTTCAATACTCTTACTACAAAAAAAATATTAGTCAAAAGAAACTTAAGAAGAGAAAAACGTAGTTTTGTTGCCGTAATTGAAAATTTAGCAACAAATTGAAGAAAAGCAAATTACAGAAATTAAACAGAGGAAAGCCAATTAATTCAAGATGGCATAAACTAAAACATAAAAAGAAGAATCACAATAGAAGGAATTTATGCATTAAGCAAGGCCAAACACATCTCACCTGAACATCATATTCTCCGGGTTTGATTCCACAGCCCCAAGTACCGAGGCAATCAGCATAGAACATAAGCAGCACAGCATCGATCATCAGCCACACCAATGATGTCAGCAGGATGATACGACACGTATGGATTCTTATTTTACTTCGGAACATTTTTATTTTGCTTGGCCCTAATATTTTATTCACTTAAAGAGGTTAAACACTACTGCCATGAAAGACAACTGATCACTTGTATGAGCCTCAGAAATGCACCGAAACTTTTTAAGCTAGTGCAAGGACAAGGGTTACCGCTTTGGTGTCATGTTAATAAAAACTAATTCAGGAAAAAATACAGAATTCACCTGAAACAAAAAATATAAGAATTAATTAAAATTAATAATAATTAATATAATAAACAATATGTACAATGTTAAACATAAACAAAATATCCACAAGCTTAAAAGATCTGATAATTATTTTACAAAATTAACATACCAAGTAGAACCAAAAATATTTAGCATCATGACAAAATCACAACTAGGCAAGATAAACCAACCCGTGGTCTGACATGTCAATGAATCAAATGTGCTTCATTCAAAAAATAGAAAAGCAATTAAGCAATTATATTCACCTGCCCTAATCTATTACACGTCGCATAAATGCACCTCCTGCAAAAGCAGCCATCGAAGCAAAATTCATACGTCAAACGAGAAACGAGTATACTGTATCTTGAAAAACTTTCTCATTTGTTACTCGTGCTGAACTCTTCATGACTCACAAAAACGTATGTTTCTATCTCTTTTTGACAACTCTACATGAACACTAGAACGCGATGAATACACCAGAATACACGAAGGCCGACGATGGGCCGACGACGAGAAAAGCTGGCAGATATAAATGTTGCTAATCGCAAGAACGAAAAATCCTGTTGCTCAGGTACATTCGGTACATTCGAGGACAGTCGTTCAACATCGATTATTTGATTTTACTCTACAACTAGATGGGAAAAATATTGGAAAAGCTAATTCATTCTTTTTTTAGGATGTAAGAATTAAAAAAGTCGGGCAATCTAATTCCTGAAATAAAAATTACAGCAGATCAGCCATAAAATTGATGTACGCACTTCTTTTACTTTTTTATGATAGTCGAAAGAATTAAAAATATTAAATACAGTTATCGCGTCATATAAAGTAATTCCTTACATTAAAAAAAATTAAATATTTTCAAAATTATGAATTTTGCGAATGATTTCCAGTCATTATAGAACGTTATTTCTATTAGAATTTGTCTAGTACTTTATAATAACTGGGAAAACAAAAACGAGACCGGTTAGAATCGTTATCTTCTTAATCTTTCTCTATAACGCTGGGGCCCGGAGAGAACGAGAAAAATGGCAGATTTTTTAAAAAAAGATTCTGACAACGCAGACCATGATCAGCTTGCGAAAGTAGTCAATTATAGATTAACTAAATATCAAGTAGCATCTACCATAAACTATTCTGCTATAAATTCTTACATCTTTTGACCATGTCAGTAGATATGAGGACAGTGTCTTGATCTGGTAAAGGATATATGCATAGACGGCTCTTTGTACAAGAAGTGCCATGAATATGCGAAAATCGAGTAACAATAGCGGAAGATTGGCTTAAACTTTACATTTACCCAAATAAACCTAGGATTTTGTATAGTTGACTGTCCTCCTACGATTGCCTTAATGCGAATAATTTTCTGAAACCCATTCAGTTATTGTATACTTAAGATCGATTTTTTGGTCATGACTCTGGATGTGTTGCGTATTGAAAGCCACTGGAAAAGTATCTTCAGGGACTGATGGCATCAAATAATTCTGAACGGTCGTGAAAACATGAGAATATTATTAATTAATTATATTAATAATTAATTTATTATAACGTTTTCAGCGAAATATCGATTCACAACATGTCCTTGAAGTGTCATGACCAAAAAATCGACATCGATATGCAATGAAGTCATCTTACAAAAATATCACCCAGAGTGATGCGTGAACGCGTTCAAGTCTGGAGTGTGATTAATTTTATAATATTATAATTTAATTAAACTTTGAATCCCTGTCGGCTTCGGTTAAAAATTGGAACGTACTCTTGAGGTCGATGACGTTCTCAAGATCAAATTCCTAATATCCTAGTAGACATATTATGCTTTATAGCGAAGGGAAAAACTTCATTTCACAATGAAGATTACAATGAGACATCCAAAATGTTTTTTGAACTCAAAATAATTTTGAAGGCGTCGATTATCTTTCGTCCAGTATCTTTCATATAAAAGAATCCGCGTTTCATAACTGTGCACTTTTTTATTACACTGATACAATTGTGTAAAATACGTATAGTGTATCAGAGTATTTGTAATCCTTGAGGTGGTTGGTCGACGATGCGAGACTTTCTATCTTACATCATGGTCACCCTAGAGCGGAAGTGCAAAGTTATCTAGTTTACTCAAACTATAAATCGTGGTGTCAAATTGTTATTTAGGTACTTTTCCTTTTGGAAATTCTTATAAACTCTACTTATAATACTTTTTGATGTGTAACATCTTTCTTCTCACTCTCCTGCAATCTGTGGGAGTGAAAATGGACGGAAATGCGTAACAGGAAACTAGACGCCGGGGAAGCGCGCGCTATTTCATTTGAGCAATGAGCGCGCGCGGTGATAGAGTTGGCCGTCAGATGGTGCCAACCCATTTTCCGAGAGGTTGGTACTGTATTAATAAATGTATATGATAATAAAATAAAACACATTATTATTGTGAAGTTTAGAAAGAAGTTTTGTGAATTTAAAACAAATTTTTATTAATCAATTAGAAAAGGCATACAGAAAAATCAAATTAACGAAAAAATATTTTAATTGCTACCGGGATTCGAAACAACGGACCTCCATTTTATACTCCGGGGTGGCGCGTTATCCAGTTTCGCCACGGTAGTCTGGTAAATTAACGAAAAAATTTCGACCTCATATGTAGCCTCTTTTTAAATGATTTACATTTTTATTCCATTTTAAAAGCAATCCGAATTGAATATTTATCTAATGACCATATTTTTAAATATAATGCTAAGATCAGCTTTACATTCAAGCCTAATATCTTCATTCTTTGCTCTATCATATATGGATTTGCCACCCATACGTCTGAGGAATCTCATCTCCACTGCATTCAGTAAATAACAACGTTTGTTAACATTTTAGAGTTTTATGATTGGCTGAATTCATTAATTCTAAACCTGTAAAACTTAAATATGTCAAAATTGACGACATTATAAAGTTATACACTAACTGTCAGGATTCCGAAATAGCGATGATTGCTATTTTCAGAATACGGCCGATTTTCTAATTACGGAAAAATATTCGTGCGTTGTTTCCGTGCAATAGAAAGTGATTTATTTATTCTCAATATTATTACTATAAATTTTACTATTGGTACTGTATTCATTTCCATCGACTGAACTTTTACCTCCGCCATCGGATAAACCCCATAGACGTACTATAAATATAAACTAGTTACAAACCAAAATATCTGCTACACAGAACGACAACACGAATTACTGTGAACATAGATGCATATTGCGGGAGTTGGTCTAGGGGTGTCCAAAATGTATAAATGTCCGCGCGTATATATATATATATATATATATATATATATATATATAATATTAATACAATACACAACCCTGTTTATATTTGTACCTCTTTTACACGTATGCTGCGCTATAAGAAAGAAAAAGAAAAGACCATAGAATAAATACCGCAATTGGCTACTAACTTCATATGCATTCGTTGTTAAAAATTATGTTTTATTGTCCTTTCTTATACGTGGTTATGAAAATAATTTCTATCTCTTTCTGACTGATACATTTAGTACGCAATAGAAGACAGCAGAAACTAGATGACTCAGATTTGTTTTTAGTGATTAGTCTATATTTATAGTACGTCTAAAATAAACCCAATAAAGAGCAGATTCATTTTATTAAATGAATGATGATATCCTAAAAAATTCATAAATCAAAAAGTATCGCTCAAGGTAAATGAGAATAACACTATTGATTTAAAATACCATTATATATTCAGAGTTTTCGGCTATACATAACAAATTAAAAAATAGAAATAATAAAAATCCTTTGGTGCAAGCATTATTTAGGGTTGTTTATAAGTAAATAAACAAATTAATAAGGAAATAATTACAAGCAAATAAATAAATAAATGAATCATTTTCAATTAATTTATTGAAGAGCAATAAACAAATGTTTTCCATAACGAGTTATGGAGCGGTGCCTACGGCGTCTGATACACATGCTTATTTAGTGGCACGTGAGCATGCGCAGTATCGACTTTGACAGTGGCATGCTTATTAATGGCATGTGTGTACGCACATTGCTAGAAATGAGCATGCCACCTAGTGGCATGCTCAAAAATCAACCGCCGGTTGATTTATAAGCATGCCACTGTCATTCACCATAGAGAAGGGGTATCTTTGGAGCATGTGTGAACAGACTTGCTTATTTATGAGCATGCTTATGTCATTCGCGGGCTTCGCGGCTAGTATTATCAATGCGATCTTCTCAGTCTGCGACAGATGAAACAAATATGGCGCGTTGGGGAGATGATAAAACATTACTTTTCGTGACTTATTATAGGAATCACGAATGTCTGTGGAATACTCGGTCACCGTTGTGTAAAAATAATATAGTGAGAAATAATGTTTACGAAACTTTATTAATAGGCAAACTAAAATCAAAAATGTGCGGATGGAAACTCGGGAACTTTTTTGATTTATTGGTTCACTTGAATTTTCTATTTCAGTTTGCAAAGTTTCCATTTTGAACAAGAGCGTCTCTATTCTATGACAAGAGCATGCCACTAATAAGCATGTGTGTTTGATTGTTAGCTTTGGGCATGCTTATTTATGAGCATGCCACTAATAAGCATGCCAGTAATGAGCAAGTGTGTACAGTCGTTAGGGCATGCTTATTAGTGGCATGCTCATTAGCATGCCACTAAAGAAGCATGTGTATCTGTACCTTACTTCTCTATTCTATGGTGCCTACGTAGTCTGAAATCATTGATGAACTAAATGACGACCAATCTACCATCAGATCCAAGATATGCAAAAGAAGCACTATTGTCATGTATGCAAGTGCTAAGTTCGGCATTTCATAATTTTAATCTATGCAATCTATCAGCCTGGTCGGAATCGTAAAAAGCCTCGTCGTCTTCAAGTCTCGAATCAGCTGTTTCATATTGATAATTATTTGCATTTTCTATGTTATTAGTATACCGATAGTGGTAGCGTTTGGCATTTGGCATTTCGTGCGCTGGAAATATCTTACGACGACCTTATATCATACAGTATTTTGTACGTAGTCAAAATTTTGGTTCAGTTTTGCACTCGAATTTTAAACTAATGTGTTTTTTAATCTATACAAATAAATATTTTCTATTATGAAAGTCATTATTTGTGTAATATTTTATATGGGATTAACCTGTTGAGTATTAGTATATTACAAGAAATATTATGTTATATGAAAACTAAATATCAAATGAGTGGTGTGATTTTAACAAAATATGTTCAGTGAATATATCGCGAGTTTCAACATTTTTGATAAAATTGTAAATATATATTTCGGCGAAGTTAGCTTTTGAGTACACACAGTTAATGCCGCTGATAGGTTCTGCTCTATAATATGCATAGAACAAAAAGCTCAACAACATCTACGAAAATGCCCGAGAATGGCGAAAAGAAAATTGAACCTGAGACGTCTGATGATGATAGAGATCATTTATTGAATAACGTGAAGGGACGCGAGGTTCACGATGGCGGTGAGAATTTGTGGATTGTCGCGGTTCAAATGTTCATTCCATTTCTCCTTGCCGGTTTCGGAATGGTCGCAGCGAGTCTGCTCTTGGATGTGGTGCAGCATTGGCCTGTGTTTATGCAGGTTTCTGAAGTGTACATCCTTGTTCCCGCTCTTCTAGGGCTGAAGGGAAATTTGGAGATGACTCTCGCTTCCCGCCTGTCTACTCACGCTCACATGGGACACATGGATTCCAGTATGTCACCCCTCATCATCGGAAATTTGTGTTTAATTCAGTGTCAAGGTGTGCTAGTAGGTTTTCTAGCTGCAATGGCTGCTGTAGTGATGGGCTGGGTACCCGAGGGCGACTTTGATATTCACCACGCTATGTTGTTGTGCGCGTCGAGTGTCCTCACGGCTTCCGTGGCTAGCTTTGTTCTTGGATGTATCATGATAATGGTGATTGTTCTGTCTAAGAAGATGAACATTAATCCTGACAATGTTGCCACACCGATTGCTGCAAGTTTAGGCGATTTGACAACGCTGGCTTTGCTTTCTTGGATTGCGTCTTTATTGTATCGGTCCCTGGGAAACAATGTTATATTACCAGGTTTAATTATCGTGGGTGGTGCAATTATAGTACCCGTGTGTGGGTATGCCGCCTCCAAAAATACTTTTACTAAACAGGTTTTGGATGAAGGTTGGTCTCCGGTGATAACTGCTATGGTTATAAGTAGTGTCGGAGGCCTGATACTGGACTACACCGTATCCAGCTACAAGGGAATCGCTGTATTCCAGTTAGTGATCAACGGTGTCGGAGGAAACATGGCCGCTGTGCACGCCTCCAGGTTATCTACATGCTTGCACACTGGCGGTGTTGTAGGTCCTGTTTTAGGTAAAACCACTAAACTGCTGCTAATGATGGTTGTGCCGGGCCACTTAATATTTACGTATACTATTAGTTACTTGCAGGCAGGGCATACTTCTTTAACTCCGGTATTTATTATGGTCTATATGGCGGCTGCAATAACACAAGTGTTGTTGCTACTTACTATTAGTCATTTTCTTGTTATATGGATGTGGAAATGGGGAATAGATCCCGATAACTCTGCCATACCGTACCTTACGGCATTAGGAGATCTTCTGGGTACTGCCTTTTTGGGTTTAGCTTTCCACATTTTGTATTCTATCGGTGATAAAGATAGTGATCTGGGTGATTAATTTTTTATCAACATGATGTTATTCATGTTAATTATTATTCATTTTCTAAATTAGTTCCTTATTGCAATAGTGTTTCAGATTCGTCGCTTTCTTATTATTCAATTTATTTATGTACTTATATTAGAATTTTATTAATGAGTTCCATTGTGAAGGTGATTCCATCCAGGTGAACCTGCCTCTAGAACATTCAGATGTAGTCTAACATGAGAATGTGTCAAATGAAGTACGTTAGGATATCTACTTCATTTAATTATTCAGATTTATTTTAGTTGAATATCAAAAAGCCTACTTAACTTCAAAATCCAAATTATATTGCAAAATAAGATAATGAAAACAAGTTACAGAACAATCAGTCTGTTAGGATACTTTTTTTTATATTAGCATGATTTAAATGAAATATAACATTCATTAGAGTAGAGTTAACGTTAATCCGAAATTCAAAGGACCCATAAAAAAACATTTCGAGTTATGCGGAATCCCGTTAATTCGAAATTCAAGAAAAAAAAATCGCGATAAGATTGCGAAATTTGCCAAAAATTGTAAAATGAAAAACGTCTGTATTTTTGCATATTTCAAGAAATTATTTCGAAAACGCAATATTTATTATGCTAGTACAAAGATCGCGACATTTCTATTACTAAAGTACCCGATATTGACATATTTGCGAAAAAATCGAAATATTTTTTAAATCTTGTCAAATTTAAAAAAAAAAAATCTAATTGCATGAACTTAAATGTATTCATTTAAGGCGCAAGGGGCTAAAAAATATTCCGAATTATCGGGGTTAATCGACTACGAAATTACATTTTGGGTTTGAAAATTTTCGAATTATGGCGAATTTTGAATTATTGGGGTTCGAATTAACTTGGTTTTATACTGTTTTAAGTTAAAGTTGCTGAGAATGAAATCATACATGACGGAAAATGGAATTAAAGCTATAAACCTAACCTTGAAACCCAAATACATAGATTTGAATTAGATTTTATTGCCAAACAAACAATGTTGCAATAAATTGGCTGCATAGGTTTGATTTTAATTGGCTGCAAATATCGAAGTTGTCAGATAATAAAGCAGATCTTGTGATATCTTGGTCATATTTCAGTAGACATTCTCGCCTATTCTCAGGACAACATCGTTGTATTATCCTAAAAGTGATGTGTAAAGTTTTTGCTATTTGATATTGCATATCTACATAACTTTGACCTTTTATCATAGTTATCTAGATATGCAATATCAAAGTTTGCATTTTTTTTCAATATTTCTCACTTATTTTTTGCAAAAAGTTGAACTATCATCACGGTACCTAACTTATATCGAAAATAAAAAATTCATTCGCTTCAATACAACTCAAATAAAATGATAAAAACCTTCCAAAAAAGTCTATTTTCATTTTTTGCAAGGTTTTTTGTCATTTTATTCAACTTATATTAAAGAGAAAGAATTTTTCATAATCGATATAACTTACTATAATGATAGTTCAACTTTTTGAAAAAAAAATTGAAAAAAAATGCAAAATTGATATCGCATATCTCCATAAATATTGATATTAGGTCATGGTTACTTAAACATTTTCAACTTATTACCAAGACAAGAATCCACCTGTAACTTTTTGCTACTAGCTATGGGACACTATATAACATTGTAGGTACACTTCGTGATGACATTTGACAGATGTGTTGATATTTCTCATACACTTTATGCGTACATAAATATCTACATCTATTTTGTCTCGGGATTTTATAACAATGTTGTTGTTATTCTGAGAATAGGAGCGATTATCTGTCTCCATGAATCCATTGAATTGGTAGAAACATAAGTTAGAATGAAAATTTATCCACGGCAGCCAAGAACCGCGGCATTTTTCTAATTGGCAATCTAATCCCACAAATTACTTTTCCAGTGGTCTGCATTTTTAAAGTCAAAAAAGTTGGCATTAAACAATAACTTACTTTAAATTGAGATTATTTGGAATTTGGCAGATTAACAGGAAAGGAGGATTCAAATTGAAATCATTATACATATTTTTTCGTGTACATATAAGTGAAAGCCATATGCATATAAACATATAAAATAGAAGCGGTTAAAAATTTAATTTCCAACTCTTTTCTACGACTGAATAACGATTCATATCATTGTAATAAATTCGGGCTCAGCTAGGTACATTAAACGTACTGGTAGACGCCTTTTTTCAGCCAGCAGAAGCCGGTATTTTCGTACAACCTATTTTTCAACATTGAGGTTGGTTGAAATATGTACTACATAATGTAGTGTGTAGGGAATGCAATCCCGATCCCGCGAGATCTCGAGGCATTTTACGAGATCAATCCCGAACCGAAGAATCGGACAAGATTATCGGGATTGATCAGCATTTTTTATGTTTTGTATGTTTAATTGTATGTCTATAGAACTTTTAGTAAGTACTTAAAACTTATGTACATGTCACATTCAAATAATGAAAATAGCTTTGAATAATATTTGCCGTATTTTATCTACCTAACATAGTAATAAAAACTACTACAGTAGCCGGCAAACATCTTGAAATTTTACGGCGTAGTGGGGGGAAGTTTGCGCATGTACCATTCCACCGACGAGATCCAAATTTTGTCTTCTGCGCATTCCCCCACTACGCTAAAAAATTTCAAGAAGTTTGCCGGCAACTGTACTAGTTGGTAGTTTTTACTCTACATTGACTGATTGATGCTTGGAGAAACGCCTTCAAAAACTTTAATGCAATGATTAATTACGAACATTTTATTAAAATTGCTGATATAAAAATGCAAAGTATTGTAGTTAATTGCTATTCAGCTCTATAAACAAACAAAAAAATACAAATGTTTTCCGGGTCCCGATCCGTAGGGATCCCGCGTGATTGGAAATTTTAATCTCGAGGGATCCCGAAAGGGCAATCCCGACTCGGGATTGCATTCCCTAGTAGTGTGGCATAAAAACCTGACGCCGCCTGACGCCAGATTCGGTGATTCGCCAAATAAGTTAGTTTGATTTGATACCGCACTCCCAGTATCTGGTTTCTGAATCACTTACAATTAAAGATTGCAGCCTTTGGATGTGGTCGCGCTAGCCACAGCTCTCGGTTTTCAAAGAACACGGAAAATATTGCGAAGGAGTTAAATTGTCGTGATCGCCATAAAAAAGGAATGATAATAATATAAAGCACCGCATCGCGGCCGCCGCTATGTTAAAATATTCGGCCGCATTCTGAAATACTAAGATTATTATTATTAAAATAGTGAAGCGTCGAGACATCTCTCAAATGTCAATTTGGGAGCATCCATAAACTACGTGACCTGATGAAGGGGTGGCGGGGAGTTAGGTAGAATGCTACGCTGAGCTACGTGGAGGGAGGTCAGAGTCGTGCTACGTAATAGGGTAATTTCACATTTTACAGATATCTACGAAAATATATGAAATAGATTCAGAAAAATAAATTATATTTTGTATCTCAGTATTCAATTAAAACGGTACAGTAGCCGGTAAACATCTTGAAATTTTACGGCGTAGTGGGGGGAAGTTTGCGCATGTACCATTCCACCAACGAGACCCAAATTTTGTCTTCTGCGCATTCCCCCACTACTCCAAAAAATTTCAAGAAGTTTGCCGGCAACTGTACAGAATATGCGACCGGTGGTAAATCATCAACATATATCATTGATTTATATATTTTTTATAATTATAATTTAATTGTGGAAATGTGTGGTTTATTTTATACCCAATAATTTAAAAAACAGCACAAAATGTCTTCTGGAATTAATAGGAAAAAACTAGATTCCACTTCTCGGAAGGGGGGTGGGGGGATAACAAAGGCCACGTTAGGGCGACATATGTAGGTGGAGGGAGGGGTTCAAAACGGAACCACGTGAACGCTCCTTTTGTGTGAAGCAAATTGATTTCTACAAATTTTTATGACAATATCAGTACTTCTATACCCATAAAACTCAATGTCTGTCCTCTATACAAATCTACACCGTTTATCCGATTCGGCTCAAATTTTGCATACTTATCATATTAATTATATTATTTTGTTGATATATATATATATTATTTTGTATATTTTAATATATATATATTACTTAATATATATTATTTTGCATCTTTATCTTTTGCTTTCTTCAAATTTTTTCTCAAATTTTGCATACTTATCACTTATCACTAAGCATAAGCTTTAGGACCCGGCGGGTAACATAGGGGATATTTCCCCCCTATTCCTTACCCCTTTCCCTCCCCCTGATATGTTTTCGATGCAAATCTGTACCGTTCGACTGATCGGATTCAAATCGTGCATACTTATGCTTTAGGACACGGCGGCTAACATAGGCGACATTTCTTCTCCCAGATATATTTTCTGTACAAATCTACACTGCTTTACCGATTGGACCCAAATTTTGCATACATATTCCCGACGGGAAAAATATACCGTATTTCTTCCCTATACATCCTATCCATCCTTGATTAAATGGAAACATTGTTTTAATTAGAGGCTTTGCAAAACAATGGAATATTTGTTTTCCACCACACAAATATTCCATTGTTTTGCAAAGCTTTTTCAACTTAACCCTTAACCCGTGCAGCGCCGGGTACGAACAGCGAGTATTTTATATTATATTCATGAGAAACTTATATTTTAAATAAAACTCCAGATAGCAATGACTGGTTTGCGTGATGGTATAAATATCCCTTCGACATAAAATAATCGGATGTTTTTTAAGAACACCCAGACGTTGTGGAGGTCCGACAATACAATTCATGTACCTATGTGTTACAAAATATTGATTTACCTATTTTAATTTAAAATGTTTTATATGCCATTATTGCACAACTGTTCGCTATTGAAAAGTGATATGTCACCATCGTATATGTAGACATAATAACGCAGGGTGCAATTTCTGCTTCCTGTCTTGGGTTTTTAACGACAATTATTTTGAGTCTCCTATACTCCACATTCCCATCAATGAACATATCACAGTAATGAGACCATATAGATTCACGACTACTTTCCAAAGGTCTCATCTAAAATTGAAAAAGCTGTAAATAAATAAAAATGTCCCGACTGTTTTTGAGTATTGGGGTGGTAATCATCGAATAAGGCGGACTGTGGTGAATCTACGTCTTGTCTATTTTTGAGTGTAGGCGTAACAATTAGTAATGCAACGAATGCGAATATTTGTATTCGCCGAATAGTAGATATTTACAGAATAGTCGTATTCGCCGAATACCATCACGAATATTAAAAACAAACTATTTATAACAACGCAACGCGAATTACGGTTTGGCTGTGCAACGTGTATCCGAACACACCTACGCTCTGTATTATCGGGGATTTCCCTAATACTGAATGAATGGATTTGTTGAGTTCTCAAGTTGTTAATTGTTACTTGTTTCACAGCATAACGTGAGTTCTTTCATCTAGTTTCGATTACTAATATTAATAAAGTTAGGTCTCATTTTTTTTTATTTATTTATTTATTATTATTATTATTATTGATAATGGGCAGGCAGCTTAAGCTGATAGGCCCATATCACTGTCTCTCATTTGAATATCCAGCCTATTCTTAAACTGATTGACACTGGCTGCAGACACAACGCCCTCAGGCAAACTGTTACAGTTTTATCTAGTTTTTGTTTTGTAATACGTATTGTTAGTTCCATTTTATTTCCGTTATGTGTAAAAGTGTTAACTCTTATAAAATAATTTCAAATTAAATCCAATAACATGACCTTTCGTAAGCGTGAAGAAAGTGATATATATTTCAACCGCTGGGAATGTACAAACGGAAAAAAGAAATGTTGGCTTTTTGAACAATAATTTGCCGGTGCTAAATTTTAATTATTAAATCTCTTAGGCCCGGTTGTTTCAAGTTCGATCAAAGTAAGCGGTCGATAAAAGCATAGATTTTTACAAAAACGGATCGTCTGATTGGTGGAGAACGTAAAAATCTATGCTTTAAAAGAACGCTTACTTTAATCCAACTTGAAACAACCGGCCCTTAGTAAAAAGAACAGTGGTGTATTATTTATAACCTTGTTGAATTATTCGTATTCGCCGAATAGCAGCCTCGATATTCGTATTCGTGAAAATAGGATTTGTTGCATCACTAGTAACAATCACCAAAATAGCAATCTTGTTTTTTTCAGAATACGGTCGATTGCGTCGGGAATTTGTTTTATCTTTAGTGAAAATATATTTTTTCGAATTTGTGACAAAATATATCGCGGCCAGTGTAAATGTAGATAGTAAAGTACCTATCGATATCTCGAATTATAAAAAGAATTTTATATGAAAATAGCTTTATATAAATATGTGTATAAATATATAGAGTATATATTATAATATGATTATTATTATAAACGCTCCAAAAGCGATGTATGCAGTACGCATCATTTTCATTGCCAGTTTTAAAAAATAACGAAATCCTACGAAAAGAAGCGGGCGATAAGCGATACCCAATCGCAGACACTATCGGTCGCTCAGCGGCTATTACAGGCGCCCGCGGGGCCTAGCAAGCAATCGGCGAAAGCCGTTTGAATTGAATTGAGAGCCGATTAGCGTGAGTTTTATAATTTTAAATGACAGGTACACATATTTTTCGCTGAGCATCGATTTTCTGATAGCGAAAAATTGACAATATGTATACCAGATTACGCGTTCGTTTTTTTTCCGAAAATATGTCTAGCTTTTGTTTATTTCGAAGCCACAAAATATTAATTGCATAGTGGTTATTTAAAATAATGTAATCTGCATTTGTAAAAATGTATTTTGTTTTATTTTCACAAAAATGATCTCATGTATGTTTTTTGTTTTTCATACTACACTACTAGCGCAGAGTGAAAAATATGAATGGCTCGCTAGTTTGCGGAGATGTACGCCAAACCTTAAATTTTTGGGTCACTAAACAAATGTCTTAGTACTAGATCGAGCGAACTAGACGACTGAAAATATTTTTACTTTAAATTTAAAAATAGTCAATAAAGGCTGTTAACTAAGTTTTGGCGGCATAATTGAAGAACATGGCGGTTAATTGCGATTTTTTTTAGAGTTTCCCATATAGATGTATCCCGTTATAAATGAGTGCCATGATTTCAAAAATGAAGTCAACTTGATTAGGTTGCAAGTATTAAAAAAGTTATTACACTTTGAAATTTTCGTCAATTTTCAATTTTGACATTTGAATAGTTTTATCTATGGATAAGAGATGCAGACCATAATTTTATGTAACCTTTGGGTACCGGAAGATTAAAAATAGGATCTAGGGCCGGAGCGGGGTACAAAGTGACCCCGGTCAAAATTTCGTTTTAGCGAAGTCTAATGATTTGAAAATGTTCTATAATATTTTAAATTACATTTCTTGTACAATGCGAACAAGATTTTACTAAATTTTATTAGAAGTTGTCATTTTATAAGAAACCATAGTATTTTGAAGTCTCACCGCTCACAAGCGTCCGGCCGACGGAAGCTGTGTTGTAATTTTATTTTCTTTACGTGTTGTCTTCATTAGGATATTTATGAGGATCACAACGAGTACCAGCTAAATATCATTAATATTTAATGAATAGTTTTTAAAATAAGATTTTTGGGGTTAAGTTGTACCCCGTTCCGGAATGGGAGTGTTAACCGAATCTAAGACCCAAATTCAGAGTCAATACTTTCAGTACAAAATAACACTTAAGGCGTACCTTACTTAATCTTTATATTTTTAACTAACCCAACCAAGCCGAAAAATTCATGGCTTTTTGCGAAAATATAGTAACTGTACTGTACTTGCCAATTTATTCCTAATATATTGAAATATTTAATCACAAAAAATTCACCTGTATTCACTATGTTTCTCTTTTATCTATGGTTTGTGCTAACTGGCGTCAAAAAGTATGGTGAAAATTTCGTATCTTGTAGTGCAATATTTTTTTAAATACTTTGTGGCCTTATATTTTATTTTTCGAATCGGGAAATGAAAATGTCGGATACTTATTTTCTTCAATTTAGCTGTTTTGGTATTCAACTATTTGATTATGCAATACTTAATTTTATGAATGTTATGTATAGAGGGGAGGGGTACATTTCCCCCTAACCCATAATTGTTCTATATAAACTGATTTATATTTTACATTAAAAAATCTTCCGGAAGAACAGTTACATCTGATCTGGGGGGATCTGGCATGGTGTGACACCTTGTGACATAAGGGGGGAGGTTAAAATTTCGTAAATAAACCGTAACGTCATTTTTGGAAACCACCTACAAGTCGAACAAAATTTATTCAGATTGAAACCTTTCAAAAAAATTCTAGTTCTGATTTCTGCAAGGTTTAAATACTTTTATTTGACTTGTGTTAAGTGAATGAATGGCATGATTGAAGAATATGGGCCCCACAACCCATCAGAGTATATATCCTCGATACAGTTGAGTGCCCTAATTTCAAAAAACAATTCGATTGATTGCCAGTCAACTATTAAAAAAGGTTTTTAAGTTTCGAAAATTTCACCATACATTTCGACATTTGAGTCACTTTATCTGTGAATAAAATCCTCTTTGATTAAATTGTGTTTATGATTCACACTTTGTCCTTAGATAAAGCTTCTCGAATGTTAAAATGTATGATGAAATTACATAAACTTTAAAGTGTAATAATTATTTTAATACCTACATGGCAGTTAATTTACTCAACTATATTGTGGATACTTACTCTCGGAAAGATTGGCTATGGAGCCCGTAATCTTCAATTTAGCTGAATGAATTCTTAATTTTCATTTTTTTTTTTACATGTATAAGTTAGGTACATTAACGAAAGTTCCAATGTTTTACAGAAGATAAGTCAGAAAAAAAAAAAAAAAAACAACTTTGAATTAGGTAGTTTATCTCCATAACACCGATATTAGGTCATTGTTGCTTAAACATTTTAGTAGGAATCTGCCTGTAAAGTATTGTGGACTAGCTTTGTGACATCTTGTATACTATTTATATAATATTGACTGCTTACTGCTTAGTGTCAGTTTGGTGTAACAACAAAATATAAAATACAGTTTATGACATCAAATTTTTTTTTGGCTGTGTTAATTTGCTAGGTATGTGAATTTATAGATTGTATCAAGCAGATGTGTACCTATGTTTGATTCTTTAAATGGATTTCTAAAATAATTTTAAAAATTATTTCAAATTCCCATATCGTCATGTTTTCGGAGTTAAGCCTCTTTCCATTTAAGAAAGAAAATCGAATTAGTATGTGTAAGCCGTGCGTACGAGGTAAATTGTTTCATTGTGTAGGTGTTTATACCCGTAAACACTAACATAGTGAAACAGTGTGCATCATATGCACGGCTTACACATACTAATTCAATTGTCTTTCTTAAATGGAAAGACCTTCAATATTATATATATATATATATATATATATATATATATCACACTCGTCTGTCCTTGCCTCATTAGGGGCTAGTCAGTGTTGTAATTCCAGCATTACGTTACAGATGGACATTTGAAATTAGGATAATTGATAAAACCAAAAATCTTGATTCCTAGTCTAAAGTTTAAACTTGTAGTCTTATTTTAGTAATAAAATGTGTTATCTCCACTTTTTAATGTTGGAGTATGACAATGTTAATGTGCCTTATTGCTGTAATATAATATCGAAAATAGTACGTACAAAGATATTTATGAAAAATTACACACGTCTTTTCATATTTGTTTCAAACTATTTAGGTATTAATATTGTTTGCCATATTTTTGACTGATTTTATCACAATCAGAAATTTTACAGTATTTTTAAATGTTTTGTTTTTATGTTTTCTTTTTCAAATTTTTTTATAAAAATGTATAGCTTTCCCAAGTTATAAGTCATTGACTGGAAAACATATTCATGTAATTACCACACAGATTTAAATAAAGGCTTGAAATTTTTGTGGAGATTTAAGTTAAATTCGTTTGTTTAGTTTAGGCATGGTCTATGATAATATTTCATGGATACTTCTTATAATATCTAAATATTCGTATGTGATGTATTAATTATATTATCCCATATGCAGTAGACTCTCAATGAGAATGTAGACTATTCATTAACATAAAATTGTAATTGTGAAAAAGAAATTTCATTATTCGAAAACATGTATCTATCATTAAAAAAAAGATCTGTATTTTTATTTATATAAGACACCACTACCTACCGATTTTATTTGTAGGTAAGTTTATTTCTGATTTTATTTTATTGCTTAATTACCATATATTTTATGTAATTGCTTTATTGAATAGTTTTATTTTGGTACTTAATGTACGCATTATGATTTATTAAGTACATTTTATGGTACTTAACTTTTTGAGTAATTTTGAAATTTTTTTCCAGATTTTTTTACTTTCTTTGCAGTTAGGAAGTGGGTTAAAAAATTTAAAGCTAAAATAAATTATCTCAAGTTCTGCAAACGTACCCAATCCCTTGCATAATTTGAGATAGTGCATAAATTGAGAAATTGGTTTTTGTAATTACGTATTTTATTAAAGAAAACGTGTCTTGTGACTTAAGATTAAGTTTTCTTACGAGCGCAAATGTAGCGATTAGATTTTAAGCTTATTTTTTGGATTTTATGGTTTAAAATGTTTATTTACCAAAAAAAAATTTCCCACTAATAACATATTTAAGATTCCTCTATGTTGTCAATACAGGTACATTTTACATATATTACATGTGTTATTATTATAATATTAGGTCCTTACATATGAAATTGACGTTTAGTATGGGAGGAACATAAAGTCGATTTTTTTTTATTATAATATATTTATTTAATCAAAGTATGTACCATTGCTATCTATGCACTTTTGCCATCTCATAGGTAGTTCATCGATCCCTTTACTAAAAAAACCATTCGGAAGGGAATCAATAAAATCTTTGAAGGCGGTTTGGACTGCCCCATCGGAGTTGAATTTTTTCCTTTGCAAGAAGTTATCCAAATTTCGAAAAAAAATGGTAATCTGTTGGGGCAAGGTCCGGAGAGTACGGTGGATGTCTTAGACATTCCAATTGAAGCTCCTCTAATTTGGTAGCCGTCTGTTGTGCAGTGTGTGGTCTAGCGTTATCATGAAGCAGCAGTGGCCTAGAGCGATTAACCAGCCTCGGTTGTTTAGCAGCTAGCTTTTCCATCATGGTTTGCAGTTGCTGACAATAGACATCTGCCGTAATCGTCTGGCCAGATTTAAGAAAGCTGTAGTGAACGACACCAGCACTAGTCCACCAAACGCTCACAAGACTCGCTTTGTTATTTTGCTTACACTCAAAATTCTTGATGGTTGTTTACCTAACCACACCTTTCAAGCTTTTTCACCTTACCAATTTGCGTCAAGTGGATTAAAACAGTTTTATCACTAACACCGCAGCCTGTAGCTAACTCGGATGTGGTTTGCGATGGATTCCGCTTCCACAATAGCCTTCAATTCTTCATTATCAACTTTGGTCTCCGGCCGTCCACGGGGCTTGTTCTGCAGGTCGAAATTTCCAGAACGAAAACGTTGGAACCAAAAACGCACTGTGTTTTCTTTTGCGGCACCGTCGCCATACACATCATTAATCCTTCGAGCCGTTTCTGCACCACTGGTGCCACGGTGGAACTCGTACTCGTAAATAACGCGATATTTCAAGTTTTTCATTTTGTAAACTGAGTCTCGCAAAGAAAAAAACAATTGAGGAAAAAACAAATGAATTATAATTTTCAAGACACAAATACATGAGTAAATAGCTGTAAAAATTTGGATTTGGAATTCCTAACCAAAGAGAAGATATTTGAGATCAAATTTGCCAGTACGGTAAAACGTCAATTTCATATGTAAGGACCTAATATATTAAATTTATTGTTATAAATTTATTAAAAAGTTTTTTTTTAATTTTGCATTTCTTTGTTTTTGGGGTGGGATTTGAATATTTCGAAAATTTATGTAGGTCTTGTAAATTTATCATAAAAATATTATAAAATAATCCAAGAAGACAATGATAAAAAATGCCTAACTCTGGGTCCAAAATTTTATATTAAAAATTAAAACACGTGGTAGTACCTACTAAAATATTTACTCTTTTTCAAACTGAAAATGTGTTTGTTCTGCTGTTCAAATAGACTACTTGTTGATCCAACCTAACTTTTTTGAAAAATTTAAACATTCTAACAGTGTTGGACCACACAAATTAGTCTCCAATTGAGCGCATTATTTTAGATAGGCTTACCTTGGTGACAGAATGGGATGTGACTCATAAATCAAGTTCTATCACTGTTCTGGCAATTGTAAGTTGATTATGTTTTTGTAGCATTTGTGTACATAGTAGTTATTCTAGCTCGTGTGGTTTAATGGTTGGTAATTGGAAACTAAAGGTCAGTTACCGACCACTAAGGTAAATCTATTACGAGGACTTTAATCAGTTTAAAAACAATATAAATGTTAGTGTGACATGTTTTCAAAGTTTTTTTACATTTTTTGGTGAAAATTAATAACTGCAAAGTATGCATATTCTCTGAATGTTTCTTTTGACTAGTTTTAAGGCACCTTATCGTTTTATAAAATAATGTATGTGTAGTCCTATACTTAATTGATTATCCTATTATCAGTAATATAATATTATGTTAACCTGGGATTGGTCACGCTGTAAACATTGCATATTTTTTTATCATGAATTTCATTCATTGTAGTAAGGTAATACGTAGTGATAAGCAGGAGCGAACAGTGAGTACATTGAAGCACGACTTATGTGAAAGATATTTTGGAAAAAATATCGCATTTAAATATTTATCTAACAGAGTGTTATGATATATCAAAACCTGAATACCATGATAATAATTGTGAT
The DNA here is from genome assembly GCA_016648135.1 of Agrypnia vestita. NCBI lineage: Eukaryota > Metazoa > Arthropoda > Insecta > Trichoptera > Phryganeidae > Agrypnia > Agrypnia vestita. The sequence continues at coordinate 23,536 of JADDOH010023067.1, read as the reverse complement.
AAGAAGAATATTACAAGATCTTTATTTTTGTTCTTTTTTCAAAATATATGTTTACATAAGTCATACTTCAATGTACTCACTGTATGCTTCTGGTAATAACGATAACAACTTCTAATGATACTTTTCTTTCACTACACAAGTATTGACCCTTACCCTCTACATCTAAAGTCGTTACTTGCAAACTATTAACAATTTATTTTTAAAATTTGTAATTCGTACAAGTTGTCTTAAAGCATAAGTATTATATATTTTTTTATATGGTTATATATTTGATATTGATATGTATTTTTCTTGCAATTAAAGTAACAGTTGATCAGTGTGAGGCATTTTTGTAAAGTTTTTGCTGCTCCTGTATTTACTAATGATTAGTGATGGTATTTAACCGGTTAGACAATAACTGTTATTTGAGATTTATATCTGATTAATTTGACGAATGGTAGCATATTTTACACAATTCAATGCGCAATCATCGGTACTAGGTGACAGTTATATCTCTGTTACCAACACAATCAAATATAAATCTAATATAATAGTACCATAAAAAAAAATTAAAATAACGATTCCTATTGAAATTCGTAAGACTGATAACTGTTACTTATAATTGAAATATATTACAAAATGATTGAATTAATCGTTCATTCTAAAAAGATAAACATAATCTGTTTCAATTACAAATTTTTACCAATTATAATCTTAAGAATGCTATGAACATAATTCAGGCATTTTTGGTATTTTTAGATAAAAATATCACTAAGTATTTTATTCAACAGAATTTTCCAGTTCTTACTGTTTTTTATACTATAAATTTTTTCATATTATAAATTCAATTTCAGAGATTATTCCATTAAATTTTAAATGTATATACCTACCTGCATATAATATAATTAATTAAAGCAATGTAAGCAATTAAAAATGTTGGTGACCACTCGCAAATTGATAGAATGCTTGATTAATCCTGGGTTCAGAAAAATGGCTAATATTATAAACAAAATATAACTAATTGGTAATATTAATATCTAAGGAAGATTTGTATTGCCGAGTTCAGCTAGTTTCCTTATAAAATGTAACAAATCATATGTCTGATTATAATTATATGTTGGCATTAGTTGTATTTGATTTATGTAATTCACTAATGAGATGCTATTATCTAATCTAACTACGGTGGCGGAGTTAACAACAACAGCATCTTAATAAGTAAATCAAATGTACTACTCCTACTTTCAGTTTCATTATTCGGTATTCAATTAATATTATTAGCAATATTTTCTGAAATAAATGTCATTTATAAACATTATACATTCTAAAGTTAATAATGGAGTTATATTTAAATTCATATTTACACATTTGTCAAACAAACATTTGATCTGTATACAGTGAACTCAGTTTCAGTGAAAAACTATTCTGCTGTATCTGTATGTTTATAAATTTCATGAAGATGTATAACAATGTTATATGTTTTTTGGGCAAGTATTTGATGATCATAAAACTGGTCGCCAATGTTATTTCATTATTACTAACAGCTTTCTTTTGCTCTTGTTTTATGACAATATTACTAACAGTTTTCTTTTGCCCTTGTTTCAATAATATTTTTTCTGGTAATGATAATCTTTTTATTTAATTTCTTATATAATGTATCTTTATACAATTTCTTTATTTAGTTAATAATTTTGTCTTTGTCTGAATAAAACAATCAACAACTGGCACTTGATATTATAAATGAAAATTTCTGCCTGCAAAAAACAAGGCATGTGAATTACAATACAAATTCAATTGGACAAAAAAAAAGTATTTACATGGTGACAGTATTTTGAGCATTTTTGTGATAATAATCTTCCATCATATGTTATTTTCTCTGTACCAATATGGTTTAGAAGGAATTCACAACAAAAATGTTGAAGTTCACAATTTTTAATGATGATAATGTGTAAATTTTCTTTAACCACACTTCGGAAACACCCAGAACCATACCTTTATTGTTTACATTATTCTTTGCTTATGGAGTTGCCATCTTTTTAGAAAAATATTTTATTTAAGGAAATATTTTGCTGACATTTTCCCCATGGTAATCTAAATGTCTTCTTGAATTGCTTTGTTTTGTTTTAATGATGGACCCAGAATAATAATAATCTATTCTTGGTTTAAGTTGCGCTTACCATTAGTGATTTGTGAGATGATGCAAAATACATGTATTTTCATGCTATAAGTGGGAGCGTTCAGGTCTACTTTAATTTAAAGAAAAAGTTAAAAAATTAGCTTTAATATTTATCACAGGGTTATTATAATATAGGCACAGTGGAACCGCAATTATCTGAGCCAAATACATTTTTCAAATTTGCCGAATATTACGGCAGAGAGATAAGGAATAATTCAGAGCAGAGAGATAAGGAATATGAACCAAAAAATATTAAATTAAACTTAAAATAGTTATTTTAGGGAAATAAAGTGAGATTGTTTAAAAACATTTTCTTTTTAAATTGGCGTACCATTTAAGATAAATTTATTTTTAATTTCTTCAGTATTAATTAATCAGTTTAGAACAACAGCGGATGTCAGCATTATCTATGTTTTTGAATATTGAAGGTTGGCTCTGTTTACCTTACGTCAAATAATTGGGGTTCTATTATACCTATTATTGTGTAGGTGATATTGGTATCTACCATTAATGATGTTATAGTTTTTATGATCTAAGATGTAATTAAGAACTTTAAAAAATCAGCATACTTAATGTCAAGTGATGAAAATTGATTATGTATACTTCTAGCTAATGTGTAAATTGTATAATAATTTAGGTCAGATTGATTATAAAACTTTAGTGAAACCATTATTCTATTGTATATTTCTTATTTGTGGATTCATGAGCGAGGAACTTGTGTAATAAACAAATAACTATATGATAATATTTTGGCATATTTATGTAAATTTATTTATTAAAATGTTGGTGCTATTTTAATAAAAAAAATACTGTACATTTTATTCAATTTGATTTATCCACTGAATTTAACCATAAAATGTGACATTGGGTTCAATAGTAAGTGTAGAATCCACGTTTGATAACTGCACTTTTTAATACACTGATATATAATATGTATATAGAGCTTATCAGTGTATTATGTAGTAGCTATCCTTGACGTGGTTAGTTGACAGTGCGGGTCACTATGCAAACGATTTTCGATCCATTTTGACTTACATCAATACATTGGGAATGTTTAATGTGACCATATGTCCCGTTTTGAACGGGACCATCACTTCTTTCGGTTCTCCGTCCCGGTGTCCCCGAAAAAAGCTTTGGGACACAAAATTGTCCCGTTTTGTGATACTGGCGAGGAGTTTATGAAAAGTAAGGCCACAAAATTTTATAAAACAAGTCGTGAATATTTGGAACAGTGGACTTGGTTTTTTACTAAAGAATTAGAGATATTTATTGGGCAGATTTAAAAAAAAGTGCCTGCATGGGAAGTCCTTCAAAAAGCGTTGGATTTATTGATTGAAAAGGGATGTATTGATTGCAATAAAGACACAAAGTATTTGAGGACTTTTCACTAATTTCTAACTACACCACGTCGCAAAAAGTAACCGAATAGAATAATCTAAATGTTTCGACGGAAACTCGTTGGGTGGAAGTATTCAAACACTTTCACACCAACAATCACTTTTGCATTGTAATTGAATATGTTTTATGTCTGCCTGGTACAAATGCACCTGCTGAAAGGGTATTTTCTTTTAATGAACAAATTGTGGACGATTGATTAAACCCAATCACAGGTTCCGGTCCTTATGGCGATGTTGATAACTAAGATGAATATTAAGAAAACGTGCCAAGAATTTTATTCTTACTTAAAATCATCCCCAGCTGTACGAGGTGTCATAAAAAAATTCGGTGAATTTTTATAGCAGCAACTGCTGATGCTACATTGATATGAGTTATCGATCCCGGTAAGCCTGTTCCTTTGATAATAATAGTGACAAGCAAGAACAAGTTGCGACGTATCTGGCCACTACCAGAGCCCGGAGAGTAAGGTCATGTTTATCGTGTCTGTCGTGCATCGTGGATTTTTAACAACGCGTGTTTTGTTTGAAGTTTCAAAAGAGTGCCAAAGAAGCTCATAAAATATTAAAATCAGTGTATGGCGATCATGTGATAACCATGAAGACTTTTTACAACTGTTGTGAGTGATTTAAAAGCGGAAATAAGTCTGTTCAAGACGAGCAAAGGTCGGGTCGTCCTTCGACCTCAGAAACAGAGGAAAGCGTGTGAGAAGTCTCAAAAATGATTCTCTCAAACAGGCGATTGGCTATTCGAGAGCTTGCCGAAGAACTGAACATCTCGTACAGGTCCGTGCAAAGCATTTAAACTGATAATTTGCAAATGAGATGAGTGAGTGCTGCATCACAACGCGCCGTGCCACATCTCGCTTTTGATCCGCGAGTTATTGGCCGAAAAAAATTCCCATCTGTCCACATTCGTCTCACTCCTCGGTTTCAGCGGCATGCAACTTCTGGGTCTTCCCGAAAATAAAAACCGCGATGAATGTACAATTTTTTGACATCATTCCCGACATTGAGAAGGCCACGACAGAGCAGCTGAAGGCCCTTCCGAAAGAAGCCTACTAGAAATGCTTCCAATCATGGAACTCACCGTTGGGATAAGTGCATCGCCAGCCAAGGAGAGCACTTTGAAGGAGATTAAGTCAAATTTCTCATAAACTTATTTCATTGTTTGTAATTACATTATTCACTGTATTTTTTGATCACACCTCCTATTAAAACAAATTTGTTCCTCTGACAAATATAAAAATAACTGAGCATTCATGTTTCATAACTTGTAATAAATACTATTTTGATAAATAAAATAAAACTTATTGAAATCTGCGCTGTTTTTTCCATTGTGAACCTACTAGTTGACGTAAATAAACCGTCGTCCCGTTTTGAGTAACAAAAAAAATGGTCACGTTAATGCTAGAATTTGTAATGCATACTGCCAGAGTGCAAAGTAAATTCGAGAGTGACTCGGTGATTTGGGGGCAATATGAGCTTGAGACTCTCTTATGGCAGAGAGAGTACAAGATAAGTTTCTAAGATATCTCTACATGAAAGAGTACGACCATTATCCTTGGCTTTATCCAACCAAGTTTCTCCAGGATATGCTTGGCTATAATAGTTTAGAAACTAGAAGGGATGTGTATTTTACATAGATTATTTCACATTCCAATATACAGGACCAACCTGCCAATGATTATGGCTGTTAGAAGGGCTATCAGTTTGGACATTGATCTGTTCCATATCTCTGAGAGGGTTTTCCGAAGGAGGATTCTTCGATAAGAATATTCACGTAGGTATATTAATTAAATGTAATAAATAACATGTACGAATTAAATGTAAGTTTGTCATGTCCATGTTATTTATTAAGTAAATTGAATTGATTTAAAAAAATGGTCACCCTATAGCTGGAGTGCAAGCTATAAAATGTTTACTCTATAATACTCTATAAATGGTCACCCTTATAGCTGGAGGCAAAGTTATAAAATGTTTACTCTACTAGGATGAAATTAAACATTATTCTGCGCAAGTTACCCACACATATCAAATGACATGTGGTAAAGGTTTTATATAAGTATGGTTTTCGTATTAAATTCGTTCATCATAAAAAAGTTCATCGGAAATCCTACATTGCATCTGCAATAATGCTTTGCTAATTTTTTCCTATTATCCACGTTTCTTACTGCTTCTCCAAACATACATTTTCTTAATACATGCATGCTAGTGCAATGGATTGCCAGTCATAATTTTTTTGAAAAAATCTAATCTTCCATAAGGCAGTAGAAAATACAGCTATTCTGTTACTCTTTCCTCAATATCATCTTACCTTTCTTGGCAAAGGGGAGCTCGCTTGGTGTCTAAGTGCAGGAAACATTGTTAATTTCTAAACTATCAAATAATATTTTTATATAATTGCTATTTTATATAACTCAGTAAAACAAAGGTATAATAGCTGTCATGATTTTAATCTAATTTAATTTTAATCATGGCTGCATAACTTAAGGGACTGATTATAAGTGTAACTCAACTGAGTTGTTCTGTGCATCGGTAAATAAAATCTTAATCCCCAGAATGATCGCCGACCTCAGATAGGAGATGGCACTCTGCTGGGGTAGGCAGAGAGGATAGAACGCCATATTCTTCTATCTTGGCACACCACTTGCTTCAGTTACATTCATACATCTTTTCATGCAAGCTCTACGGTTGTTGAGGCTTTTAACAGGGCCATCTTCCAATTGTAGTATCTGATCATGCCAGGTCTTTCGCGGACACTCTCTATTCTTGTTGCCTTCAACACTCCACTCATATATTTTCTTAACCATTCTTTCCTCGCTTATATGTTCTACATAACCAAACCATCTAAGCTCTTCTTTACTCTGTCTATTATACTATAGCCAGCATTACATTCACTTCTAATTTGTTCATTCCTCACTCTATCGACCAAAGATTTTCCACACAAGCGCCTTAGTGACCGCATTTCCACCGCTGCATTCATTCCTTTTTTTGCCAATTCCAGTCTTCACTTCCATACATCAGAGTTGGCGCTAGAACGCCATTATGTACCTGCTATTATTATTTTAGTCTTCCGAATTATTTAAGTTTATGATTAAAGAAAAAGTAAGTACGACTATGTCTCCTTAGAATCATTCCGTGTGAAATCATTTAGGTATATTTTATTTTTTACCATCGGTGTGAAGCTCAAAACAATTTATATTATATAAACTAGCAACAAAAGTTGAAAAAAAAGTAAGTATTTTTCCGCTTCGTGTCTTTCAGTTCAATATCCTTATGTATAATTTGCATCCTACATCGATAATAGGACTTAGGCTGTGGTAGTTAGCAACTACATGTCGAGTTGGGTTGTGGTTTTCCCGATTTTCATGATTGATTTCGTCACTCTAATGTCCTAATTTTTGCCGACGATATGAAAATTCTTAAACCAAATTTTTAGTATTTATGATTCGTTAAATTTACAAGGTGGTTTGCTACGACTAGATGATTATTGTAAATTAATTAAACTTGACTTGAATCACTCGAAATGTTCTTGTGTAGTTTTCATTTATTGTAATATCATTTAACTATGTATATACTAAAAGATAATAATTAGAAAGAGCTACATCAATCAGAGACTTAGGGGTGATCAATGATAGCAAATTATTATACATACGATGAACATATCGATTCTCTTATAAGTAAGGCTATGGCTAGGAGCTAGGCTAGGCTAGGTTTTATAAAGAGAATATCTAAAGATTTTAGGTGAAAGTACATTCATTGAAAATACATACAAGAATTTTAATTCTTTTTGGTGAGGTATAGCATAATTTTTTTTTTAATTGTTAATATTTGATAGCTATCATTGTAAATAAAGAAATGTATTATCAATTAAATAAATAAATAAAAAAAATTTACTGTATTTTTGTCAGAAGTAAACTTGAGTACGCATCGCAAGTATAGAATCCCCAGTATATGATCTATGTGAATCGCTTGGAAGAAATTCAAAAAACTTTTATTCGCTTTCTCAAATTGCGTTTATGATGAAATGATTTCATGTATTTACTAAAATTTGTATTGGGCAATGTTTACTGTCCTGAACTATTAAATAGACTAAAATTCCATGTCTCGTAGATTACAATCCAGTTTTTCACCTCGATTTTACTTCGTCCAACTATCGTCGCAATTCATATTTCTTGAGGGTGTGCGATGCATTCAATAAATTGATAAGATTATTGAATATTGATTTGTTCGAGTGCAGCCACACAAGATCAAGAAAAATTTTGAGTGCAGTATTCTTTTCTGCTTACTAATTAAGTCTCTTTTTCTTTTGTTTAAATTTTTTATTCTTTCTTGTATTATTCTTAACATGCCTAAGTTTATTTCATAATATATTTATCATTACTAACATACTTCTAAAAGTGGAGACCTATAATTGGTCATCTATGTTATATATGTGTTTATGCTTTTTTGTTGTGCTGTTGGTCTTCCGTGAATATTAAATAAATAAATAAATAGTACAAATATCAAAGAACATTGAAGCATGACTTTTATTTAAACATACCTATATTTGGGAAAAAATTAAATATTTACCTGGCAGAATATTATGAAATATTAAAATCTAAACTATATGTTAATTATTGTGATAGGAATATTGCGAGATATATCGCTTATTTCGATTTCTTTTCAAAATATATGCTTAGGAAAAAGTCATGCTTCTTTTTCTCACTGCACACCCTGCTAAATATGTTAACTCTGAAGGTATGTTTTATATGCTTCTTTAAACATATATGTAGTGTATGTATGTAACACATTTGGGAGAAAGGTGTTCAACAGTTAACCAACTTCGATTTGAAAAAACAGAGCTTCAGGAACTAGCATGATAGAGACAGATACTTCGTAAAAAATGCTTTTTCACAAAAGAAGAAAAAGGAAACACACAACTTAAGGAAGTAAATTAATACCGCACGTCCGCTCAAATAGGGTCACAACTCAAAAAAATACATTACGTTAAATGACACTGTATATGTTTGGTATGTTAATAATTTTGGTTAATATTACAATGTCACTAGTGCCCTCTAGGAATAAATTGAACTATATGCACATGACATGACTAATGGTGCGATAAAATTGATTTTTTATTTTTTTGAGTTGTGACACTATTTGAGTGAGGGTGCGATTTTACAGAGGATGCAATCCAAAATAAATCAACCAAGAAGAAAGAATATGTTTTTGTAAGTTTAATTGATTTTGTAATACCCTGTGGTATAATTTCTTTATAAATAAAAAAATATATAATTTGTGGTTCCACCTGTATACCATGGTTCATTGTGTCACTCCCTCCTGGTTAATTGTGTACCAGAAGGTGGATACACAGTGAGCCAAATGTCTTTATAAAAAAATAATTTTCATGAATACCAATCAATTCAAAATCATTTCAAAATTAGTAAAATGAATATTTACTAAATGAAAACAAGTAGGTAACTAATCTCGTGACTATTTCAGTTAAAAGTATATTTTATATGAATAGTTACGAGCTATGGTTTTTAGTAATTTGGGTGTTTCATTGTTAACCAGGTGACCCTACTTATTTTGTTCTATGTGGATTCTGTGTTCTATGAATTTGATAAATCATAAAGCATTACAGTAAAACAGTGTTAATTCGAAATTCAACATAATTCGAAATTTTTAAAACCCACAAGTCCCAAAATGTTAATTTCTTGGTAGATTAGTCCCGATAATTCGAAATCCCCGGTAATTCGTAATTTGAAATAATTTTTAACCCCTTGCGCCATAAATCAATACATTTTATTTCACATAATTGGGAAAGTTTTTTGAAATTTGACAAAATTAATAATCTATATCTTAATTTTTCACAAGTGTGAACAACAAATAGGTCAATATCAGGTACTTTAGTAATATAAATGTCGCGAACTTTGTAAACTATTATTAATATTATATCTGCATAATAAATATTCCATTTTCGAAATGATTTCTTGAAATATGTAAAATATACCTACACACGTTATCCACAAAATTAATGTCATTTTTCATGAGTTTACAATTTTGGCGAATTTCGCAATCGCATCTCGATTTTTTTTCCTTGAATTACGAATTAACGGGGTTCCCCATAATTCGAAATGTTTTTTTCCCTTCAATTTCGAATTAACGAGGTTCTACTGTATCTGAGGCATAGAAAATGTTCAACGCCCTTAGATGTTTTCTACAAAATTATTATCATATACTAACAGTAGAATTAAAAGGTTGCATAATTCATCATTCAGAAGAGTATGGCGCTCTATCCTCTCTGCCTACCCCCGCGGGGAAACGGCGTGATGGTAAGTAAGTAAGTAATTCATCCATACCACACGGATGTTTTTAATGAACATATTTGTTTACCAAGAATTAAAAACATATGAAGCCGCGGAAAACAGTCAAACCATTTTTTTTGAGTTTAAGAGTTAATTTAAAGATGATGGCCGTGACGTGAGTTAGAAAAATATTAAATTTATAAAAAAAAAACTATAGCACATAAAGATATCACATTGAGCTGTCCAAACACACATAAAACTCAGTTTTAGTATTTTGCGGGTTGGACTTTTTCTGCATAACTATGTCTAATTATGGCTGTTAGAATATCCAGCTATGAAGAATTAGTGTGGGTTAGGACCCCTCCCTGCCTTCTTTTTGGAATGAAAGTTTCAAAAATCTCAAATTTGCCTGATTTTAAGGTCGAATATATCAAACGGGGGATCAGATAAAAAGTTTTTGTCCAAGGATGTGTATTGATACAAAAAAACTTCTGAGTATCATTTAACCAAAAGATTAAATTTACGGGTTTTGTGGGATTACATATGGTAAAAAAATATCTGCAATGGTCAAGCTACCACTTATTTTAAAATTGAGTGATTTCACGCAGAATGACCTGTAGTATAAATGAATAATATAATAAAAACTGCACTTATTTGCTGTTTATATATAATCTTTATGTTTATCATAACTACTGTGATAGTCGTTTTGTTAGCAATGCAGAATGTAATTTGATTTCAGCACAATTAAGTGCACATTCAGCATAATACGCAACATAAGTTGTCAGTAGAATAGTGGCAATGTTAGGTAATAAAATAAAATGAAAAAAGGGGTAACGTATTTAAAAATATTTATTCTAGAATTAATAATGCTGAAGTACAAAACAGGTGATTCTACATATAAAATGTCAATGGATATAAATTATGGAGTATCGGGGAGGTGGCCATGGAATGCATATATGTGTATTGACAGGGGTCTTGCTTTCAGTATCATAATTCAAAGAATATAAGTATCTTTTAAAATATAGACAAATATGTGATGCTGATCGTTGAATTGACACAGGAAATTGAAAGGAGGTGAACCAGATGACTAGGTGAACTAGGAGCATAAATAAGGTATGTGCATGTGGATAAAACATGAATTGTTTTGTCAGAACACAAGAGTATGACATTCTAGTCACTGCTTAATCGCTCAGAAAACAGTGTGATGGTGAACAAGTAAACAATCATATACATTATATAGTATAATCGGGATGATCATCTTTGGTATGATCATCTCATTCTGTTATCATCTGTCTTCTTTTTTCTTTTAGATAAAGCCAATGGTAGTGCAAATGAGAGGGAAATTATTTTTTCTCAGTCATCCAAAAATTCACCGGTTACACTATAGATATATTTTTCAATTTTTGATAAAATACAGTTTTTAACACGTTCCCCTGCCTACTCAACTTTATCACTTGTAAGCATCAATATGGTCATTGAGCTAACTGCATGGAGTTTTATTTGAAAAGCCAAGGAATTAGATGGTGGCTAGATTCAAACACTACAGTAAAAAGATCTTTAATGAGGCCTAAGGAAACAAGGTATATTACGGTAGACAGGGAATGTGTCAATTAGAAGTAAAAATTGCAACACAAAATGTTATAAACTGTCTCTCCAGGAAACATTATTAAGCACCTACAAATTGTACAGAATATGTAATATTATAAAGCATAGTAATGGTGAACTTCTTAATGTTTTTACATAATATGTACAAAAAAAAAGTCAATAGATTTTTTATATATTTGAACAATTATTATCTTTAAACCCTCAATATCTAGAACAAGTATACAAATACCAGTTAGGGCCGGTTGCATCAACATGGTTTATCTTTCGTTTAAACGATAAATTTTTGCATTTTCTGTTCATTTTTTAAAAATCATAGATTTTAATGCAAGATTACTGTAATCCAAGTTGATTCAACTGACCCTTAGTGGAATTTAACTCTAATGAGAAGACACATATGTACAAAAAAGGGTATACATAGCTAACATGTACTTGGGACAGAGGTTGAAAATTGACATTTTGGGAAAAAATAGATATAAAACTAATAAAGAGTTAAGATATCTATGTGCAAACATCCTTTTTGAAATTTATAAACTTTTATATTAAAAATAATTTTAAGAAAATCTACAGTATATATCCGACATGATTTATTCCATATTCTGCTGCAGTCCCTGTAGCCCCCTCGGAGCCACTGGTACATATTGCATAACTGAAGAAAACAAGGATAGATACAGGTCTAACATTTTTATAATTACGGATAATGTAATTTCTTTTGGTATAAATTACATTTAAAAAATTGCAAACAAAAATCATACAAAAAGGACAACATTATACAAGCGTACTATACCGATGTAAAATGATAGAATGTACAGTATTTATATGAAACATATTATCATTAACGGAATAAATACTTTGCTGACCTGCGCATTCTCTCAAGTGATTAAACTAGTCATTAATTGTGCTTAAAACTTACTGTTTATCGCATATTCATTACATTAAAATAAATTACTAATAAAAAATATATGCAATGACAGAAGTATACACATGTAAAACGATAACGCCCTACGTGATCAGGTGAGAAATACATATATTTTTTATGTGATGTTTGAATTGAAAAACAACGGTTATATAAAATATTACATCAAGTAATATTTCAATTTATGTGTGATTTTCTCAAGCCTGGATGTTTTGTGATGTACTTTGCTACAATAATTAAGTCTTAAAAATATAATTTTTCAGTATTTTTATAATCCTTTTTTAACACTCTCATTTGGAGTGCAACATTGAGAGAAATCATTTATGATCACATTTATGTGGTAAAAATAATACCAAGTTATGACTGCAATTACGAATCTGTTTTGTTCAAATATTATATAATAATTTTATAGAAAAATATCCAAGCTTTATTTGATTTTGTGAAATCAAATATAAAATTGCAAATTCATCAAGAAACTATCACAGTCTAGTGGCTATTTTACAATATTTAAAAATGTATAATTTTACTTATTAAATAAAATCATAATTATATATAAAAGTGATGAGCAACATAAAAACAAACAAGTGTTTATTTTAAATGCGGCGGTATTAATTTGTTTCTTCTACTTGAAACTTTAACATTTTTTTACAAATGAGTCACTAAACACAAACTAGGTCCAGGTAAAATACTGCCACAGTTAGGAAAAAGTTAAATTGTACAATTTCCATACTGATGTACAACGCCACCAAATACTTAACAGAAGGAATCACTTTAACATAATTCACACATATTTAAATGGTGCATCCCTCTTTATTTCTCTTTCTTGCATCTCTTTAGTAGGTACTTTATTCAAAGCTTCTCATAAGCCGTGGGATTCTCTTCATCTTCCTATTATAGCTTTGGTAAGAGCAATCCTCGCACTAAAAGATAACTAACCATTTCTTTCAGAAATTTTAAGAATGTTCATTCAGAATAGTACAACATTTTAAAGTACATATATAATATACTTGTCACATAAAGAGATCTTTCTGTTGAGTCAGTGGATCATTTTTGATACATGCTCATTGCACATAGACCATATATGCATACATTTTTAGATTTTTAAAAAACCATTGAATTATTGATGTGGAACATTTAAAATTTTTTAATTGCTTCTACCAATAGACTGTCAAATGAAGTAAAAATAAAATAATATTATTAAAATAAGCAAACATTTACAAACACAACAAAATAATGATTTTAAAGCATTAAGTTTAGAAAATATACACTACAATTTGAAGACACACAAATTGAATTTAGGTATAGACGAAAATAAATTATGTGAATAGAAATACAGTGAACTATAAAAACTGCAATATTTTACGGGAAATAATCAGAATTGGTTTGAAACTTTATCCAAGTTACACAAGTAGTGATTCATTGACATACCATTTATATTAAAATGGTGAAATGTACAATTATAATTAAAACACTAATATTCTCAAGTCTTTCCAAGAACATACAGTGTGATACGGGGACCTCCATTGGTCCTTTTCTTAGCACTGAAATTGAGCCGCTGACACTTAGCTACACTTCACTCATGCGGTGACTCTTCTGGGATGAGGACCCAGTCATCGTCCAGCTGCAAGGGACTAGCACCCATCAATTCTAGCTGTTTTTTTAAGCTCCAGTAGAGTTTGACTAAGGAATCCTGCAAATACATGTTTCCTTACAATAATTATAAACTACAATTCAATTCAAATTACAAAACCAAATAGCAAACATATTCACAAGCCTATCTCGAATTCTATTTTAATCTGCACACATACTTTGGTTTTCTTTGTAAAATAAATAGAATTATCACGCTCAAATAATGTTATCAAGTTCTTTAGTTTAATAAAAAATATTTTTGGAAATGGAGATATTTGTTTATTAAAAGCTACCGCAAATTCATATATTTTTTTGACGTGACTATTGCACATTATATTTTGTTTTATTATCATTGTTTACGGCATAACGGCAGAGTTATGTGCTGTCCCGCAAAGGTCTACTCCGTGACGCATGCAGCTGGTGAATCATGTCACTAGTAATAATAATAATTCAAATTTTGTGTGTGTAGTACAAAGTTTAAATAAAAATTATATTTTGCACCACAAAAACACTTGCACCACAAAAATATTGTTCATTAAATTTTGAATAGAGCCATTCGTCAGTCAAAGGCCACTGGCAGACCTATTTTGTGGTCTTGCCTTCATACTGTACTCTACACCAATCAACATGATTTAAATATTGCTATGTTTTCTGCTATTTTTTTTGTTATTCACCACCGGGGTCGGAGGCTACTCATGAAACTGCAAGTGCACATCTTGACGTCATAAATAAATACTATTGCATGAATGCTACATAATTGCGTTACTATGTTGTTTTATTATTAAATGAGATCATTGGCAGATGCCGTAGAAAAAACACTCATTAATCATTCTACCATGACATAAAACTAAGAAAATGTAGGTGCATAATGAAGTTTCCGGGATTCACATATAGATGGCGCTAGCGGCACATGTAGTGGACATAAATGTCAGAGGTTGCGTTTGTTTTATAGGTTATAAATCTGTCAACAATAATCAGTTGTAATACCAACACACATCGCAACGCAAAAATAGTTTTCAACAACGAAGATGTGGAGTTTTGTGCCAAATAAACAGCGTTTGCGGGAAGCTTTGCATTTCTCCTTTAACTTTTAAAAAAATGCAGCTAAAGTAGACGTATGCTTGATGAGGCCTACATCAAACATGCACCATCAAAAACTATGAGAGGAAAAGGTGCTCTCCGGAGACCAAAAACAATTGAGGACGCTCATCTGCAAGCGTTATTGGATGAAGACGATATGCAAACATAGGATCAGTTTGTGGAGGCATTACACTTGACTCGACAAGGTACACATTTCCAAAAGTTTACACGTCAAAAAGAAGGAAAACGGATGCCATCACCGGATGGATGAGTTGATTGAGAGACACATGGTAAATCGAAGAGTCACTTCTGAAATTTGACTTTTGTGGCATGGAATAAATAGTTTCTTGCATTAAATTCTTACTTAGATGAGAAGTAAATGAAAAATGGAAGTTTAAAGAATTGCAAAAACAAAAAATCTTGGCTTTCACCTGGCAAAGCATCAACATTGACTGTAAGGCTAAATAGCTTCGGAACGAAGACAATGTTCTGTGTTTGGTGGGACCAGGAAGGAATCGTGTGCTATGAGCTTCTGAAACTGTCAATGGGCATCGCTACCGACAACAACTAATTAATTTGATCCATTTATTGCTAGAAAAACGGCCAGAATGGGAGGCGAGACACGAACAAGTGATATTGCAGCATGACAACGCTTCGTGCCATTGCACTTCCGTCGTCTAGGACACCATCAATCCTTGAAATGGGATCTGTTACTGCACCCGCCGTATTCGCCAATACTGAATATCTTTCGTTCTGCTTAATGGCCCATGGTTTGGCTGGGCTGCACTTGGCCAATTTCAAAGAAGTGCAAAAGTGGTTGGATAAATGGTTTCGGTCCAATGATGTGTTGTTTTATCTTTGCAGTAATCATGTATTGCCAGAGAGATGGCGAAGATGTGTAGCTAGTGGGGAAATACTTTGAATAAACGATTTTTTGTATTTCTCTTAAAATTTGCAATTTTTTATTCATAAAAATACCCGTAAACTTAAGATGTGCACCTAATATTTATAAATTTGGTGGATTGATAAAATTGATGGAACTTTTTAAGAATTAAAAATTGATGTCAAAAAAAAAAAAATACGGGAATAATTTTCAACAACTTTTATGTGAAAAAGGGAGATTTCTTTCACTCAGGGAAATTATAAGGGTCTTAAAAAATTACAAATTTATTTAAAAAGTTGTCAAGGTTCAATTTGTTAATTCATTCTCATATCATAAATAATAATACACACTGTCAGTACTATATTATATATATATTTTTTACATAAATTCAAAAAAAAAAAAAATTGACACGAGATAGTAGAAGCAATAGAAAGAATTGCACATAATCGAGGTTTTTACAGCACTACACCTTTTACAGCCAATTGGAAATTACTACAAAGATCTGGAATAATCTACTAGATTCTGGAAATATCACAAAACAACATTTTCTACGTCGGGCCCGCTGCACGGACAGTGTGCATTGTTGGTTTAACAAGTGAGACTATGTCATAGAAACTAGCGCATTTGACCGTAAACAAGCTGAATTACGAAATTAGTGTGATTAAAGAAGAGCACTCTGATTAAATTCATTTCCAGTGATATTAATTAATTAATAAAACCTTAATTAATTTTAAGTGTTTTGCATATATAAAAAAAACACGATAATTTAGTGCTGCTTAAAGGCCTGAATTCAGAGTCAATATTTAAGTGATTTAAAGGTTAAGGTACGCCTTAAAAGTGTTGTTTTGTATTGAAATTACTTTGAATTCGGGCCTAAGACGGACACCAAATATATACATAATTTCATGTACATACTTTTTCATCCTCCAACTGCATTGCTTCTCGTTTTTGCCTCAGGACTTCTTCATCAATGTGCTGATCAAGTAGCTCGGACCGGTACCTTGACAAGTACGCCAGTTCTGTTTGCACCTGCAATTAACGAGAATATCTTTTAGGATACAGTGCAGTGCTTCACTAGGAGGTTTGGAGCATGTACCGATTCAAATAGTTAATACAGTCGTACTATTAAGATTACAGTTACTAGCATTCGATTTATTTTAAAGACAAAATAGATATTGTACATTAATTTGTCTTTAGGTCTTCTAACTCCAGTTCAAAGGGGCCTTATCAGTTACAAGAAAAGGAGGAAAAAGGCAAAACTCAGATTGTATATTAACAATAGTTTAAATGAAAAGTTATTTTGAGTGATTTAACTTCTTGATATTGCCCTAATTGAAAAATACAAAGAAGTAATATGTGCAGTTGAAGTAAAATAATATACAGTATGTAACTAGGTAGCTAAAATTTTTTTTTAGTATTTAGTGGAGCTACAATGAAAGGTTCAAAGAACCACGAGACCTGTCATCCTGTCTGTTTATTTATTACAAACCTTTCTTACAAAAATCACTACATGTGTGTATGTATTTTAAGTGTGCTCTATGCATTAATTTTGATTAAAAAATAATGATAAATTATTTTCATAAAAAATAATGATGAAAGAATAAATATAATAGAAAACACTCATTAGAAGGCGCATTGAATGAAATTATTTCCATCATTGCATCGCATTTGTTGCACTGCTAGGTGTTTGTTGGTGACGCCACTGTTTATAAACAAGGACAGAATTTATATTTTCAAGAATAAGAAATAGATATGTAGTTTACAAAAAAAAACCTAATGTAAATGTCATATAGAATATTTTTGTCATTGTTTAAAGAGATACAATATTCTGGAGTTGACGGAAAACTCCATTTCGTAGGTCTCTGTCAAACATGTAAGTATTAAATAGTTATAACTAACCTTGAGGTACTCCTGAGCCAACTGCTTGTGCTCCTCGAATATCCTCAGCGAAGTGTCACTTGTGGGATCGGGAGTCACGGGCCTCAAGTGGGGATCCAGCATCATGTGCATGGAGTCCAGCGCTGGGTCCTGTGCGGCCTGAGCGGGAGGGGGCGAGCGGGGGGAACGGTTGGGGGGAACATCCCCCATACCACTGCCCACATTTGATTGACTGCTGTTACCTGCATTTATATATATTTTAGTCATTGCGTACACTTAAATAATTTTGCTGAATATTATAAGAATGCCTAATTTTGAAGATAACATCCTATAGAAATTATGTCCGTACATAGGTAAAAACATATAATATCATAACATAGTATTTTTGTTATTATTAATATAATGTGCATATCAACTACACAACTCTGTTAGGCTTTTAAATGTCAGAAGTTTTAATAACTGTCTATAAACTGCTGGGAATTGTAGTCCACAAACACCAGATTAACTTTAAATATACAGCATTGAAAATCGTGCTTAATCCTGTTTCTGCAAGGATGAAAAGTGCGTGTAATCATGCGCTTGGTTTGGCGCATAAACACGCTCATGGCATTTAAAGGGTTTAAAAGGTGTATTAAAAATTAAACACATTTGGACAGTGTCCACCTGCGAAGTCTAGAATAACTTTAAAATCAAATGCCAAATATAATGAATAATTGAGTCAAGTGTTATTTTTAGTTCTTGAAAATTTTATAATGCATCATTTATTTATGATGTTATTTACTAGAGGTCTATTCCCATTTAAAAAAAACAATGTATGAATGTACCTAATATAACAATACTTGTAGTAATGCATCTAAAGATAGATTCAAACATATAAATTTGTATTTGCCACGCTGATGATATGAAAAGCTTTCAATAAGTGATGTACTATAAATACTATTGTATGAATAACTTCAAAAATTAAAAATAGAATAATTTAATTATGTTTTCCTTAGTTCATTTTTTTTCTCAACCTCTTTTTAATGCAATTTAGGAATTATGCAAACAAGATGTGTACAGAAACCAATGAAGTTCATAATAAACTCCAATGTTTATATTGGTTGAATTTATATCACAAATATGAAAATATTCTTTCAAATAATGAAAATGTCTAAAATAAACATGGAGCTGAAGAATAATAGTACATCAACATTAGATGAAATGTGGCGGCTAGTTGCAGTTAAAGGCTATATCAAGGGCAAATGGGTGATAATTTATATTTTTATGAGGACAGTGATGATCTTTTAGATGATCCAGCGGAATTAAAACTCTGCTCTTATTTCCGAGAGGTTTCTTTACATTAAATTGGGCCTGAATTCAAAGCATTGGTGTAAATATACTAAAAGCCGAAGTGATGTACTGGGACTCATGTTAAGGGCCTAAAAGATACTTTTCTCAGTGCAAATATGAATTTATAATTTTCTAGAATGGAAAGAAATGGAAAAAATCATTTCCCAAATATTTTATGAAAAGACTATCAATGCATTTAATAATAACGCGCTAGTATGCAGCATTAGGAACTAAACCATCAATGAAAAGACAAAAAATCATTGTAAGGGAAGTGAGGATTTTTTTCAGTTATGATTGCATATAAAATGCATAAAAACACAAATTCGCTTTTTTTCGTGAAAGTATGACAACCAATTTATTAGTAAATACCATAAGATGTAGACAAACACCACTGGGTTTTACAATTTATGTGTTAACAATTTATATTGATAACAGTGTTGTGGAAAAGTAAACATTTATTCTAAGAAGAGTTTTGAGCTTGAATATCAATGATTTTTTTAAACATTCGTTGTAATTTAAAATATCACAACATACTAAAGAAATAATGCAGCCATCTGGAGTGACTGCAACATCAATACTACATAAATAGGTACTTAAAATTAGGAGATTCAAATTTGCCATTTTTAGAGTAAACATGGTTAGCATTGTCATAATAGTAAAGTGATTTTAATGGTAGTAGTAGTAGGTAATAAAAGTAACGGGCTTTTAGTACATATTCGTTTTGAAAAACATGAATCAGTGAGTATTCCATTGTTTGTAGTCCATAGTTTCAAATAAGCTATGCGTAAACAGAATTTGAGGGAAATAACCCACAATTGATTGAAAATCTATCTGATAAAACGGTAAATTATATGACTTATTCACATTTTAATGTATCTTTTGTGTAGAGTTTTCAGGGCTCTTCTGCCGTGGGAATCCAACTTCTCCGAATGACATAAACTCATCAGCGTCATGAGACTTGATGATGGACCCAGTATTGGGATCTGAAATGCCGGCCAGAGAAATCAGATACACACTGCACAGAAGATTCTAAACGGACGTGAAAGCCACGGAACATCTTTTAAGAGATTAATTGTTGATCAGCGGAAGAAGGAAATCAAAAAGTGAAAAGGTAACTGCGCGAAAATCAACATTAGCGCAGCATAGAATAGGTAGGATTGTTTTGTAACGATTAATGTCTAGCAGTATTACACTTTGTCAGACATACTAAACATGAATAGTAGGTATTCATATTTTAAAAATAGTCAGTACAGTACTTGTTATAACTCAAAAATGTAAAGATCATATGCGTATGCAGTAGTGATCGCCGGAAACAATATGTAATTTTGAAAACAAGTTATTCCTTTTTCTATTTGAATTCACTCCATTGTGATCAGTTCAAATCTGCCTACAAAAACGATGCGCAGGACACAAGGATGGGCGTATACTTATGTGCGACACAATAATTTGCCATCTGCATTTTGCTTTTCTAATATATCATTATTTGAGCAATTTACATAATTTTGTTTACTTGCAAGTATAAATTCTCTGGAGTATTGTTGCAAGTTTGCAAAGTGACAGTTGTGTTTGTGCTTGCTCTCTTGGATAATTACTTATTTTGGATAAAACAGATATTTATAACCTTTTTTTCCCTTTGTATTTAGTTTATATTTTGTTGTATTGTAGCATATTAACGAATTTCCGTTTCTACATCCTTAATGGAGGACTTAAGACCTCCGGATCCTCCGGATCCCCCTGATCCTCATCCTTCACCATCTACCATAAGAGGAATATCGCGTTTTCCTTTGGAGGACTCGGATTCCTCAGAAGATTCCTCTTTTTCAGCTTTTAAAAAAAGGAAAATTGAAAAAAGATCTTCAAAAATAAGACCTAAGCCCTCTACCATCGTTGCGTCTCCTCCTATCTCCCCTACGCCTTCAATAATCCCAGCTTTAGAGCCTTCTTCTGCTCCTCAGGGTCCTCTTCCTCATCCTAAACTGTTGTACTCTGATTCAGCAGTATCCCCTTTTCTGGTCTATGTTCAGAGAACAGAACGAGGTACAATCCACCCAATCGATTTTGGTAAACATATTTTGCAACAAAAAACAAAAGGCATTCGCCCAGATGGTATTAAGGCAGAAGGTAGATATAAAATCTCTGTTGAATTTGAATCAGGAGCTTTGGCAAACAATTTTGTATCAAGTTTTAGCAACTCACAAAATAATAAATTCAAAGCTTACGTTCCATCCTTTAATGTTACCCGCCTGGGTCTCGTACGTGGCATATCCGTTGATCTTTCAGAGGAAGAAATAATTTCGTATATCTCTACTTCACAAAATATTGGTAAAGTTGTAAAGGCTAGACGCCTAAACTATAAAGATACTTCCTCTGGTACTGTCACATGGAAACCATCACAAACAGTGGTCCTCACTTTTGAAGGCCAAACCCTTCCTTCTCACGTATATCTCTTGTACAATTCTCTGCCGGTAGAACTGTACACTTTCCCAACCATTCAGTGTTATAATTGTCTCCGCTATGGACACTCTAAGGTGACATGTAGATCCTCCCCTCGATGCTTCAAGTGCGGTGAAAATCATCTTACCAATCAATGCCCAAATCCTCCCGATGTCCCCACCTGCGTGAACTGTTCAGGTAATCATACGGCGACTAGTTTTTCATGTCCAGAATTAACCAGACAAAAAAACATAAAACAATATATGGCCGCCAATAATGCATCATATTTTCAAGCATCCAAAATTTTCTCGATTTCCAAAAAATCATTTGCCAATGTCTCATCTCAACCTCCCGTTACTCAAACTCCCCAGAGTTGCCTCTTTACACCTAATCTTCCTGCTACCTCTTTCCGTAAAACCGTATACCATAATCCTAAATCAAAAGTTCCTAGCTCTCCGGGATATGACAGACAAGGACATAATGATCAACTGTTCTCTTATAGTTCTAACCCATCCAATGTCATTACTTCTAATATTAGCCAACCAACAAAAACTCCTACTCTTCCACCATCTACTCCCCTGTCAAATGCCATTAGCGATGAAAATTCTTCTTTTATTCAGACTTTACTTATGATACTCATTAATTTAATTTCTAATAGCAATTCTTTACCGTCCAACGCTGCTTCTATAATTTCATCTCTTAACTCCCTTCATAATGGCCTCCGATGTTCAAATCCTTCAGTGGAACAGCCGTAGTGCTGTTTGTAATAAACATGAAATAGTTTCTCTACTAAAAACTTACAATATAGATATAGCAGCAATATCAGAGACCTGGTTTAAGCAGAACTATCTGTTTAAGATCCCAGGATTCTCCTGTCTCAGGGATGACCGTCCAGACGGCAAGGGCGGAGTAGCCCTACTTATAAAAAATTCCTTTTCCTTTTCTCAAATCCCTCTTCCGTCCTTTCCCTCATTCCAAATAGTAGGTGCTAAAGTCAATGATGTGGGATATGTTTCAGTATACTGCCCCCCCAATGGCACATTCGACATTGATGCTTGGAACTCAGTTATCTCTCTTCTTCATTCTTCTTTTTTTATTCTTGGAGATCTCAATGCTCACTCTCAGTCATGGGGCAGTGCGTTTTGTGATCGATCTGGAACTAATATTATTTCATTCATTGACGATAAGAACCTAATTATCCTCAATGATGGCTCTCCACTAGGTTCAGTTCCCCGTCTCAACGAGCCAGTGCGGTGGATCTGTCTATCTGTTCCAATTCCTTAGCAGCGTCAACCAGTTGGTCAATACTAGGAGATCCACACTCTAGTGACCATTTCCCTATAATCCTCTCATTTGTCTCAAA
This sequence comes from Agrypnia vestita, assembly GCA_016648135.1. Classification (NCBI taxonomy): domain Eukaryota; kingdom Metazoa; phylum Arthropoda; class Insecta; order Trichoptera; family Phryganeidae; genus Agrypnia; species Agrypnia vestita. Next base: position 584 of record JADDOH010023067.1, on the reverse strand, counting down.
ATCACCCAACTCTCCTGTAAAAAGAGTTCCTAAATTTAATTTTAAAAAAGCAAATTGGAACCACTTCCGCGAACTCCTTGAATCCTCTACCGCTCCCCTCCCTTTGCATATTACATCTGAGGAAATTCAATCAACATTTTCTCAATTAATTTCAATTATCCAACATGCAGCAGACAAAAGCATCCCAAAATCAAACCCTAACCCAAAATTCCCCGCCTCTCCCCCCTGGTGGGATGAAGAATGTACCCAGCCGTAAGAAGGCGTAAAACTGCTATGTCTACCTACAAAAAAGATATGAGTATGGCTAATTACTTAGTTGTCAAAAAAACTCAGGCTCAAACCAAAAAATTTTTAAGTAAGAAAAAAAGAAAGGGTTGGCAACAGTTTTGTACTTCTATATCCCCCACTACTCCTATTTCTACTGTATGGACAATGATCCGTAAGTATCGCTCATCTTTTATTCCTTCCGTTAAACGGTCTTCCAACAATCTATGGCTAGGATTGTTTGCTGACAATCTGGCACCTCCACATGTGCCTCATATCAGTGAATCTCCATCTTTAACTCATTTTTCAAGTCCCACGTC